>ML787668.1:486009-502203 GCA_009831015.1 Picea engelmannii | reverse complement strand
TTCTAGAAGGAGAAACTTCCATGGTGAGGTGGCATCTGAATGGTTTGGATCTTACTCGCTTTCATGATTTAGTGGGATCATCCTAACCTCCTCACCTTATCCTCTTCAACTTATAAAAGGAGAGGAGTTCTCATGGAGAAGGGATTCTTGAGCTTGTTAGCTTTGGTTGGCTTGGAATTATTAGCTTGGTTGGAGTGGCTTTGAGATTTGCTTTGTCAAGATAGATTGTGAATATCATCATATCTATGCTCTTAGAATTCTTGGAGTGAAAGTGTGTGGGAAATGAAGGACAGTTGGAAGGGACCTTACGACATCAAGGCCATGGTTGTAATCTCTCTTTCACATTTAATATGATATAGTAATATGATTCTTTCCTATAAAGCTTGTTGTGTTTTATTGTATGATTCCTTGATCACATACATAGGTTTATATTGAGTTTATGCTATTACTATCACTTTGGTTGGTTGCGTTCTTTTGTAGGATCATCATTGTAAGAGTATTGGAATGGAACTAGGATGGCGATAGCGAGAGGAAGTGACATTTAAACGGTATGTCACCTATCCCTCTTTAGTTAGTAAATTCAGTATTTAAAACTTAAGGAAAGCGTCATGTTCTATCCTGTTTTGTTCTAGATCCAGGTGGATCTAGGGAGATCTGTTAGTGTCTGCACCTACGGATTTATCCAATAACAGTTGTATCCCTTCATATGATGGATAATAATAAGGGAAGGACCTGGAAATTTCTCTGGTGGACGTAGCCCACACTGGGTGAACCACATAAATCTGTGTCTCTATTGTATTGTGTATCTTCTATGTTTTGTTTCCGCATTTGTTTTATTTTATTGCTCCATGGTCCTGTTTTTATAACACTAGGTTGGTCATGGCTGCCCCGAGCCGGGCGAACTTGCTCTTCTGTGTATGTATCTCTATGGGTTTCTTCCTTGTTCCAACAATTTCCCCACTTTATTCTTAGGTCCTCATTGTTGGTGTCTACAGAATTCTTACAGCGATCCTTCATGAGAGGAGGAATTTCCTCTTCAACTATACAACCTGTCATGGCTATCTCAGGGGAATTCAAAGGGATACTGGTACCTGTAAACGGTCGCTGCTCCATTTTCATCTTTTGCAAATTAGGCATAATTTCCTCCCAATTAGGAGGAATCTCCTCCTTCACTGTGAAACCTCTATAGAAATTCTTCGAGTTAGATGGATGAAACTTAGTTTGAGCATCCTCACACCAGTTCTGACCAGAGCGAGGAGAGTGGCTCGAGCTGCTTCCTGGAAGGGGGAAGAGAAAGGTCGGTCCTATGCACTTATGCCTGCCTATTTGACTGTAGTAGGTCGGCATGCGTCAGGACTTACCTCTCTCATGAGGCATGGCAAGGAAAAGTGCAGGGGGTCGAAATTATAGAGGGGAGGCCATAGGTGTGAATAATTGCAGTAGGAGAGTTACAAAGGCTTTATAAGCTTAGATCATAATAGCCGGGGGAGGATGAAAAACTAAAGACAAATGCTGGAGATACAAGCTTAGATCGTCTTGAGAAGGGTTCAATCCAGCTTATCAGGAGAGCCTGTGGCCATTTTGACACTTGGGTTTTGTTTGCAGGGGCAAAACCATCATTTTGAGGGTTTTTCTGGAGAGTTATCACCGTTAGATATTTAGCCTCAGATTGGGACGTCTTGGAGGAAAAGGGGGCATCCTATGATTCAATAAATCTCAGATCTAGAGAGCTTCACTTGGAATTTGAGTCTGAAACTTCTCCTATAGGGTTCTCATAGCCTGATCTACATTCCTGGGGAGTTTCAGGGCATTTGGAGGCTTTTCTCAGCAAGGCCAAATTACCTAGGGTTCCAGGCAGCCAGGAGGGTGCAACTTCAGTAGAAGATTCAGAGTTTGTAGGAGTTTCCTTGGTCGTTCAACTTGAGATTTCAAAAGGGTGTTCCCATTATCCAGATCTGTCAGTTGACAGAGTTTGGGTTCATTTGGAGTATTCTTGCAGTTGGGCTGAGTTATTGGGGGTTTTCAGTCTTTTAGTGGAGCGTGGCATCTTTTAGCTTGAGGAATAGGTAGCCAGATCTACTTGTATCGGTCTTCATCTCTCATCCAGCATTTGGAGGCTTATTTTGTATCGGCAGAGCATTTTGTAGCAGCTCGTATTTATTATCTATTGGTTCATTTGAGGATTATTCTAGATCTGCCCTCTATTGTATTGGTTCCATACCTCTTATAATAAAAAGGTCAGATCTTTGCTTGTGTTTCTATATCTTGAGTATATTGTGATCTTTCATGTGTTGGACGAATCTTGTATGAACACACTTAATAACTGGATAACTCAATAAGTCACCTGCACATCATACACAACAGAGATAGTTAGTGGTTTCAAGCAAAAAATTGGCTTGGGATCATTACAGTGGTATCAGAGCTTCGATCCTCCAAACTTGTGGAAGGATCGGTGCATGCAGAGGTACAGTGGAATCTTTATGGGTCGAAGGAAGAAACCCAACAGTAAAATATAGGCCGAAATGGAAGGGTCAGGGGATGACAGTGAGCCTCAAGGCTTGGCTTTCTTAGTAGTCGAATTTGACAAGTTCCAGCAAACCATAAACCGCACGGAAATCACTTTGGTCCATCACTTAGGTGAGTACCAGGAAACTAGCAGAAGGGGACAAGACGAAATTTCTAAAACCTTGAAGAAGGTTGATGAGAACTTGCAAAAGATGAACCAGAACCAATCCCGAATAACTAAACTTTGATGCAAGTGATCGATCAAGGGAAGGACCCTGATACATATGGGAATAAGGAGGTTGGTGGATCCGGTGGAGTCCATGAGGAGATTAGATATAACCTGGAGAAAGTCCCCAGATCTGAAGGAAGTCTGGGAGGAGGCACGTCCCATGGTCAGGTGGGTAGCAGGATCAATCCTAAGCCATACATGCCCACATTCACAGATGAATAGCTAGGATGACATTCGGGTAGTAGGGCTAACCCTAGGCCATACATGCCCACATTCACATATGAGAAAGGGCAACAAGAATAGGTTGAGGACTTTGGGGAACAAATGACGAGGAGTACCAATGAGTACTACAGTTTGGATATGAGGATTCAAAGAAAGATGTCCCTAGATCAGTATTGCCAACTCAGGTTCAAAAATAAACCTAGGTCGAACCAAAGGGGCAGTTTTGAGTTTAAACGAAGAGCAGGGAAGATATAGATTCCATAATTAGATGGTACAAACAAGATGACAACACAATATTGGGTGCAAAAGCTGGATACCTACTTGCAGCTTAACCCCATGAGGGAGATGGAGGCCATCAAGTTTGCCACTATGTACTTGGATGGCAAGGCTCATGACTGGTGGTATCATGGACTCACCACACTCGGCCACAATCAGATTGTGTCCTATACATAATTCACTCAGAGGCTCATTGATAGATTTGATCAAGGAGATCCTGAGCTACATTTCCTGGAGCTCACCCAACTCAAGAAAACAGGTATGGATGAGACATATATTGATGAATTTTAGAGGTTGGCAGTGATGGTGCAAGATATGTCCCCGACCAGGCTCATGATGTTTTTCACAGAAGGGTTGATGGAACCCTTGAAGGGTTGGGTAAAGGCCTTCAAGCCTACCAACCTACAGGAGGCTATTTGGAAGACAAGGGATTTGGGTCCAGCAGCTAAACCTAAATCCATACCCAGACCACCTCTTAACAATGGTGGAAGAGATCAAAGGCCTCCAATGAACCCGAGAGGACATGACCCAAGGGGTTTTGACAAGGGCCTTGGCAGAGTGGATGAAAACACTAGGAGGGAATTGAGAAGGAAGCAACTTTGCTTCACTTGCAAAGAACCATGGAACCCAACACACAAATGCATGGGCCGTGGTCAAGTGCACTACATTGAGGTCACTTTAAAAAATGAGGAGGAAGAGGAGATCGGTCAGATACAAAACATGGAGGCCGATACAATTGAGACAGAAGAGGAGCATATCATAGGACATGACAGTATGGCCACTTTGGCATATATTAGTGGAGTGCCAAAGTATAACACCTTTCGAATGAGGGGGGTCTTGCAGGGATAGAGGGTCTCGGTTTTGATCGATGGAGGAGCTTCCCACAACTTCATTGATTCCGCACTATTAAAAAGGAGACACATACCCACAATAGAATTCAAAGGATTCAAGGTGGAGGTAGCAAGTGGAGGCACTATGCCCTACGACAGATACATTCCATGCATGAAGCTTACCTTGGGTAGACATGAGCTGACCCAGGACGTCTATTTCATGGACCTTCCAGATACCAAAATTATCCTAGGGGTTCAGTGGCTTAGCACATTGAGGCCTATCACCACCAACTACAAAACTATGGAAATGTCATTCACAGAGAAGAGTGGATGAAAGGTAGTGCTTCGGGGCATGACAGGGAATGTTGCAAAGGTATTCACAACCAAGAGGATGGAGGCCATGTTCCGGAGGGATGAGATAGTATACGTAGCCGAATGCAGGATTGTGACACGTATGGATGAACATGGCAAGGTTCACTACATCCCAGAGATCAAAGAAATCCTTGACAGGCACCACAAGGTGTTTAGGCCTATTCCTCTAGGGGTACCACCAGATAGGGGGTTTGAGCACATTATTGAGCTAGAGGAAGGGGCCAAACCAGTTATCACCACACCATACATACATCCCAAGAAGTACAAAGATGAGATAGAGAAGGCCATCAAGGAACTTCTGGACATGGGGCACATCAGGCCCAACAGTAGCCCTTTTTCTTCTTCAGTAGTGCTGGTGAAGAAGAAAGATGGCACTATGAGGATGTGCATTGACTTCAGGGATTTGAATAAAAAGACCATCAAAAATAGGTACCCAATACCAAGGATTGATGAATTGTTGGACGAATTTCATGGGGCCATCTACTTCACTAATATTGATCTTCGCTCTGGTTATCATCAGATCAAGATGAGGGAGGAAGACATCTCAAAAACAACTTTTAGATGTCACTACGACCACTATGAGTTTTTGGTGATGCCCTTTGGCTTAACCAATGCCCCTGCTATGTTCCAATCCTGTATGAATCATGTGTTCAACAAGCAACTGGTGAAGTACCTGTTGGTATTTTTTGATGACTTGCTTATCTATAGCAAGACATGGGAGGAGCATCTCAGGCATGTGGATCAAATTTTGTCAATCATGGAGGAACAATCATTGTATGCTAAGGAGTCCAAATGTGAGTTTGGAATGACAGAGGTCCTCTATTTAGGACACATCATCGGGGCAAAGGGGGTACATGTACATCAGGAGAAAATACAAGCCATCATGGAATGGCCCACTCCTAAGACACTCACAGAATTGAGAGGATTTCTGGGTATGTGCACATATTACAGGAAGTTTGTAAAAGTATTTTCTCAGCTGTGTGCACCTTTGACCAATTTGATGAACAAATGAGCTTTTGCGTGGGATGAGGAGGCTCAAATAACGATGGACAAGATGAAGGAAGTGATGAGTATGTGTTGAGTCTTAGCCCTTCTAGATTTTAGTCTCCCTTTTACCTTGGAGTGTGATGCATCCGGGGAAGGAATAGGGGCTGTACTGATGTAGAAGAGGCACCCTCTTGCCTATGAGAGTCAGAAACTTAGGGGTCCCAAGCTACTCTACAACATTTATGAAAAAGAAATGATGGCTATCATGGATGAACTAGCCAAATTTTGACAATACTTGGTTGGTGCCTAGTTTGTGGTCAAATCAGATCATAACAGTCTCAAATATCTATTGGAGCAGAAGGATTTTAATGAGAGGAAACAAAAATGGGTAAGTATAATACAGGCCTACGAATTTGACATTGAATTGGTCAAAGGGAAGAACAACATGGTGGTTGATGCATTATCTAGGAGGCCATCCATCTTTTCCATGACCAGGGTATCAGTTGACTGGAAAGACCATCTGGCGATGGAGTATGCAAAAGATCAGTTCGCATGCCAGCTACTGGATGGGAAGATACAATATGATAATTTCAAGGTTATGAACGATCTTATCTACTATAAGGACCATATTTTTTTGGTTCCTAAATCGACCTTCAGGGCTAAGATATTACAGGTGTACCATGACTCACCAATGGTAGGAAATTAGGGAATCAACAAGACATATAGGTAGGTGAGAGAGAGGTTCTCATGGAAGGGCCTTAAGGAGGATGTGATTAAGCACGTCAAGGAGTGTACTACATGTCAGGAGAACAAAGATGAGCACACACACCCAACATGATTACTACAACCCTTACCCATTCCGGAGCACAAACAAGAGAGCATATCCATGGATTTCATCACTGGGTTGCCGAAGACACAAGGGAAGGACTACATATTTGTAGTAGTGGACAGGTTGACAAAGGTTGCACACTTCTTCCCCATAGCCATTGACTTCAATGTAGCACAGGTGGCCAAACTGTTCTTTAGGAAAATCTTCATCTTGCACGGCCTACCGAAGAGCATTATCAACGGTAGGGATAACAGGTTCATGAGTACATTCTGGCAGGAATTATTCAGGTTGGTTGGTACGGCCTTGAACCCTAGCACCAGCTATCACCCTCAGATAGATGGACATACAAAGATAGTCAACAAGTGGGTGGAAGGCTACCTCAGAAATTATGTGGCAGGACAACAAAAAGCATGGGCCAGATGGTTGCACTTGGGAGAGTACTGCTACAACACCACCCAACATACATCCATAGGCATGTCACCATTCAGGGCTTTGTATGGCTACAATCATCTATCCTTTGGGGAGATTTCTTTCGGTGACAACAGGGCACCTATGGTACAGGATTGGATACAACAGAGTCAAGACATTCTCCGGGAGCTGAAGGATCATCTAGAGAGAGCACAAAACCAACAAAAGGTCCAAGAAGACAAACGCAGAGTTGATCGTACCTTTGAGGTTGGTGACCTAGTCTACTTGAGGCTCCAACCATACAGGCAGGCTTCCATAAAAAGGAGTGGAGCAGATAAACTACAACCATGTTTCTTTGGACCCTACAAAGTTAGCAGAAGGATAGGGGTTGTAGCTTACGAGTTGGAGTTTCCACAAGGAATCAAAATAGACAATGTCTTCCATGTCTCCTGCCTTAAGAAAGCCCTTGGCCAACACATCAGACCCATTGAGGTATTACCTCCCCTGGATGAGGAAGGATAACTTGCTTTGATTCCAGAGGAGATATTAGAGGTCCAAGAGAAAAGGCTCAGAAACCAAAGCATCAAAGAGTACCCGATCAAATGGAAGGATTTACCCATTGAGGATGCCACATGGGAAAAGGAGCACATGGTAAGAGAAACAGGTTTGGAATTGCTTGAGTACAAGCAATTTCAAGCAGGGGAGACTGTAATGTCCCCCACCTCTTGATAGAGAGGTGATGAGGAGACTCAGTGGACTGGACACCCCAACTAGGTCATAATCTCACACTGAGGGGGAAGGTCAACTAGACTAAAGTTATATTTTTAAGTTGACTTGAGAAAGAAAAAGGATAAAAGGAGAAAAAGATAACTCAACAGAAGAATAGAAGTTAACCCTAGGAGTTAACCTAACTCAACAGAGAACTAGAAGGAAAAGTATAAGTAAGAGGCTAGCGTGCACCTATTATTCATTATGGATTTGGTATATTGCTTGTTATTGCTCTTGAGCATTCAGTTTGGGGGTTTTGCTATACAAACCCTTGTGAGCAACTTAATGGTGAAATACCCACTCACCTTGTTCCACAACTTGGTCTCAGGAATGAAAGACTCCTCCATACCATTCTACTCTCAACATATTTCCATCTAGTTCTTCAGAAGATAGCAGGGCCATACTGTTCTTGTGTTTCCAGCAAGGGCGCACCATCATCTTGAGAAGGGTTCGATCTAGCTTATCAGAAGAGCCTGTGGCCATTCTGACACTTGGGTTTTGTTTGCAAGGGAAAAACCATCATTTTGAGGGTTTTTCCTGGAGAGTTGTCACCATAAGATATTTAGCTTCAGATTGGGACGTCTGGGAGGCAAAGGGGGCATCCTAGGATTCAATAAATCTCAAATCTAGAGAGCTTCACTTGGAATCTGAGTCTGAAACTTCTCCTACATGGTTCTCATAGCTCGATCTACATTCATGGGGATTTTTAGGGTGTTTAGAGGCCTTTCTCAGCAGGGCCGAATTACCTAGGGTTCTAGGCATCCAGGAGGGTGCAACTTCAGTAGAAGATTCAAAGTTTGGAGGAGTTTTCCTGGGTCGTTCAGCTTGAGATTTCAGAAGGGTGTTCCCATTACCCAAATCTATCAGTTGACAGAGTTTGGGCTCGTTTGGAGTCTTCTTGTAGTTGGGACGAGTTATTGGGGGTTTTTAGTCTTCCAGTGGAGCGTGGCATCTTTCAGCTTGAGGAATAGGCAGGTAGATCTATTTGTATCGGTCTTCATCTCTCATCCATATTTTGGAGGCTTATTTTGTATCAGTAGAGCATTTTGTAGCATCTCGTATTTCTTATCTATTGGGTCATCTAAGGATTATTCCAGATCTTCCCTCTATTGTATTGGTTCCATGCTTCTTATAATAAAAAGGTTAGATCTTTGCTTGTGTTTTTATATCTTGAGTATATTCTGATCTTTCATGTGTTGGATGAATCTTGTATGAACACACTTAATAACTAGATAACTCAATAAGTCACCTGCACATCATACACAACAGAGATAGTTAGTGGTTTCAAGCAAAAAATTGGCTTTGGATCATTACAACAATGAAGCACCAGGATGGAGTTGAGAAAGGTACGCAGGCTGCAATAAGTGAGGCTATGGAGGGTGGCACGTCGAAGGAGGGTGGAGAGGTCCTTGCACCACCTCTTATCTCAATTTCACCCAAACAATGGCATGTCCCCCCGCCCTTCTTCCACCCATAAGAGTTAGACTTGGTGTTTGACCTGAGAAGCTAGATGACAGACTAGGTCTACTATGGCACATTCATGCACCAATGCATAAACATGTTGCACGAGGCTTTCTCCAATGCATCAACAAGGCAAAGATGTTCGACGTGTGCAAGACCTTATGCTCTGCCAACTCAAAATGGAGCACAATGAAGACCTCGACAAGGCCACCTCTAGAAACAACAGGTAATTGCATAGATAGGAGTGTTTTCTGGCTATGGTTAGATGTTCAGGCTCTAGATAGGGGTTCAGTCAACTCAAACTCTTTAACATTTAGTCTAGTTTCAATTTCAGTTTTCATGGTTAATGCACAAACTATAGGTCACCACCTATCCTAGTTTCCACCGGGCAGGGAAGATGGCGGTTTGCCTCTTTTGGACATGGATATGCAAGGCTCCCAATTGTTTCGGTTTCCGCTAATTTAGTAGAACAATTGGAAGCCTAAGAAAAAATGTTTCTTTTTGCATGTGATATAATACAATATGATCCGCCCTCTTTTTACTTAAAAAAAATAAAATAAAACCTATTAACATAATAATTAGGTATTTTCAAGAACTAAGAAATAAACCACAACTATGTTCTAGGTCATAGATAACATCAAAATAAAAATAACACAATCTCATCCACAAGTCCTCAAGGCAATGATAGGGGTATCACTTAAGGGGCAATCTACATCAATGAAAATAACATGTCTCCCATCTTTTGTGACCACAAAGAAAGAAATAGAATTTATAGCATTATTCACTCTAACTTGTGATATTATATGGCCAATATGGAGAAATAAATGGTTAGAGTATGAATTTCGACCTCTTTCACTAAAAAACAAACCAAATTTTGACATTGACTACAATTGAAACACTAATAAAAGGATCTAGCTTTCAGTTCATATAAATCAATCATTATTTCTCCAAACCACTAAATATGCTTTAAGTGAGAAATTGACTTCTTTATCGATGAACTAAACCATTTAAACTTAACATGTAGTGTTGGCACCAAATTTATCTCTATTGAGTAAAAGGACTATACAATTTTTGAGGGAAATTTATAAGATATGTAGTGTCATTTCATTTTTTATTTCATATGCACTTGCTTAGCCTTTGACTTTTTCTCAATCCTCATCCCAGGAAAAACCTCCCCTTCAAAATTTTGGTGTACTTATCTTCCCACATGTGAGGCACATTGATATCTACTTCAATTAGACACTCTCTAATGTACATCATGAACTAGAAAATCATATAGCCTTCAACCATTTACCCCTTGGTATGTAATATATGATTAAAAAATTTCTCCAATTCCTTCAAATGTATCTCCCTCAACCACGTTCTTGTCGTGTGAATATGTCCACATATTTCAATCTTCCAAACACATTAAATAAGTAGTACTCATATGCATTGAAGGAGCTCAAAGATAACTACATTTACATTTAACACATTAGATGAGGAATTAGTCACTTTAAGTACTTGATATCTTCTTGATATATTTCCTTAGATGAAAACCACCTACATGTTACAATGACACATGTTTGAATAAAATGATATATACACAAATGACCCTCATAAAAATGTTTTGTTTTAAAAAAAAAATAAACCATGACATTTGAATTATGGATTATAAATTACCTCATGTACTTAATAATTATAATTTATTTTATGTTGTTATCAAAATAGTGGAAAAATAAAATAATGTCAACCATATAATGATTCATTATGTTCACTTAATAAAAAAACAACCAAATAAAAAAAAATGATTTACATCTTTTAAATCATACCTATTATAAAAGAAAAAACATTAATAAAGATACGCCACTCATTGCCCCAACCAAAATCACAATTATTGTATGGAGTTATGCTAATCCAATATACAATATTAAAGGAAATAAAGAAATTAGTGTTGTCATCATCTCATTCTTGTCATTTAAAATTTTTGAAAAGTAAATAAAATAGTGCATTTTTCCTTTAGTTCATTTGTGTGCTTCTGATTTATTGATAATTAAAAACCATGTTAGTTTATGAATAAATCATTAAAAATTAAAAATAATTTTATTTATAAATTTTAATTTATGCATAACCATTAACTATGAAAAATATTATTATTTATAAATACTAATTTATGTATAAATTTTTTTTTTTTTTTTTTTTAATTTTCAATTTGATATTGAATTTGGATTGTGATAAATAATATTAAATAAATTGCAATTGCATAAGTACACATTAGTGATATCAAATTTGAATTTAAATGGAATTTTTTATAATTTAAATATAAAGTTTAATAAAGAAAAATTAACAAATAATATGATTTAATGGTTGGTAAATTGGAGACCATCAAAAGGGACTCAATTTTGACTCAATTTTCAAGGAGTTTCATTTTATTATGTCTAGGTTAAACAATTAGTTAATTATTATAATTATAATTTCACAACAAAATATTAATTTTTATTTATCAACTATGTTGAAATACATTATCATTATCATCATATTGAAGTATCCCAAAAATTAAAAAAAAATTGTTTTTAAACAAAATTTCTTATTAAAGCTAAAGCTAATTAAATGGATATTTTGATTTGAAACAAACAATTATTCAATAATATGAGATGAAATTAACATACACATCTTATTCCATATTTCATTATGGATAGTCATTTAAAAAAAAAAAAAAACATTTGTTAAGATTATCTCAACAAAACCTATTAACATAATAATTAAGTTTTTTCAAGAACTAAGAAATAATCCATAACTATGTTCTAGGTTAGAGATAACATCAAACTAAAAATAACACAATCTCATCCACAAGTCCTCAAGGAAATGGTAGGGATAACTTAAGGGACAACCTACATTAATAAAAATAACATGCCTCCCATCTGTTTTGACCAAAAAACAAGTAGTAGAATTTATATCATTATTCACTCTAACTTGTGAGATTATATGGCCAACAACGCATTCAAAGCTTGGAGAAATAAATGGTTAGAGTATGAATTTTGACCTCTTTCACTAAATAACAAACCAAATTTTAACTTCGACTACAATTTAAATATGTTACTACAACTCAAACACTAAGAAAATGATATAGTTTTCAGTTCATATAAATCAATCATTATTTCTCCAAACCACTGAATATGCTTAAAGTGATAAATTGACTTCTTTATCGATGAACTAAACCATTTCAACTTAACATGTAGTGATGGCACCAACTTTCCCTATATTGAGTAAAATAAGGACTAGACAAATTTTGAGGGAAATTGATAGGATATGTAGGTTCATTTCAATTTTTATTTCATATGCATGTGGGTGCCTAACTGTTGAAGGAAAATCTCCCTGCGGACAGGTAGATCTCCTCAAAGAGCTATACTCTTAACTCTAAGATAGAAAGTGCTTATCATGGTCATTGACTTCTTTTTAGATCTACACAAACTAATGCATGAAGAGGAAGGAGGAAAGACGTACCTTTTACCGGTGTTTGTCCCTGCACGCTCCAAGTTGAACTCCAATATTGCACTCCTCGATAAGCCCTGTAGACAAACAAAGTACAACCACTTCCTATTCTATCGAGATTAGTTTGAAGCATACCTATCTACTTAGAGATAAATTCATGTAATGTCAAACACAAATTAGAAAGAAACATGCCAAGCATATTACATTAATGAGGACAAAATGTTACTTACAACCATAGATGGAATGTAGCAGTTTCGTCAAGTTATCCTTGCCTAACCCTTGCTCAAAATCTCCATAGTCTGAATGACGATAGCTTCACTGATTAGCCTCCACTTCACTGTGTATCACTTATGAGATCATAAGTTTGGTATGATTCTCTATCCAACTCCCCCTTTCACCATGAGAAAGCTTGCTTATATAGCCTTGGAGAGGCTCAACAACTTGAGATATCTTTGGGGTGAGTTGAGGATTTTCCTCCTTGAGTTAGGTATCTTCCCTAAGATCATGGCTTGAATAGGGATTCAAATCCAATTTCCTTCCAAGATTGAAAATATATTTTCCCCATTCATCTCAACAAACCAACTATAGCCCAGAATAGGTAGCGCTCCCTCAAAAGGGCCATCAAAGCGTTATAGCGCTCCCTAGCAAGGTTAGGGAGGAGACAACACTTCCAAAAGTAGTAGTGCTCCTCTAAAAGGGCAGAGGTAGTGTTATAACACTCCCATATAGTGTATAGCGGAGTGATAACACTCCTGATAGAGGTATAGGGGAGCGCCCTCCTCCAAAAACTTAGTTTTTTGGGTTCTTTCAGATGGCAAGAGGTTCATAAGCCTAGTTAACCATTCCTCCTCTTCCAAATCAAGTGTTTGATGTGTGTCAAGTGTCCTTCTCATGTCACTATAGGCACAACATAGGCATCATGGCAGTATGCTTTCCTTGACACTTGCGACACTTGTGAGCAAAATGCGACACTTGAGACACTTGTAATGACAACACTTGCGACACTATCGAAGTGAGTAATTTCGATGTGTAACAGATTTTCCCCCAAAGTATGAAGTTAGAAGACACGAACTGATAACTAAAATTCTTTGTAGACTTTCAAGCAAGGGTATAGTGATCTAAAAATGAAGAAGACTTGAAAAACTTGAAAACTTATTGCAAGTGAAATGTTATGTGTTTAAAAGCAATAGGATCAATTTGCAACACATAAATTAAGGATTACTTATGCAAAATACACATAGACAACAGCATAAACATTGAACATAAACACATGTGCACAACAATTGATAAACGAGTTCACCCCTCTTATGGGCTACATCTCCTGGTCCAACTTCCAAAGGATCATTATTATTAATTGCTCAAAAAGTGCTCAAAAACATGTCTTACAATGCTCAAACTGACAAACCGATTGCTCCAATGGCTTCCCAGCGTCCCAAAACCCCTGTCTGGGCTCTTTCGGCACCTCAATCAGTCAAAAAATGAAGAATTTAGGCCTCCTGGAAGTCTCCCTCTTCAAGCTTGCTGTCTCTGGTTCTACAATTCACACCCTCCTTGAGCAAACCTGGCTCACATGCTCATTTAAGCGCAAAAACCCAGCACCGGGTGCAACCGTGCCAACAGTGCAAATTGTAGGACGGTTAAGGGCGCGCCAGCCCCTAACCGCCTCGGCACCTGGGCACATGGCGCATGGAACCTTGGGCTAGGCAAATGAGTGGTTAAACCGCCATAACCGTTGGAAATCCCGTGCGTGTTAAACAATTGGTCAAAACCCATGGGTTATGTTTCAACCCACACTATTATACAACGGTATATATATATATGTGAAAACAATACAATACAAAATTTGGTATATATTCCACGCCATTTTTTGGGCCTTACGACATGGTCACATATCGTTTCATATAACTACGGGCCGAGGCTAAGCCCCCGCCTGACCTCTGCCCATTCACATATTGCAATGACTTTATAACAAATGCATTGGGATATATATTAAGTCACAAGTTATGGGCACATTGGTCGGACGGTTATATAAAGGTTTATATGTGGGGGGAGGTCCCTGGGTCGAACCTCGCGGACTCCCATTACATTTTATATAGCAATATGAACCAAACAAATGGGGGACACGTGGCACCCATGGATTGGGCCACGTGTCTCCTTATTATTCGCCTCCAACCGGACACGTGTCAACTTTCTATTCTCCATCCAGAAACCAACAACAATCTGCCACATCACCATCGTATGGTCATATGACCCTTCCACATCATCGTACAGACTGTACGGACAGGTACAGTCAACATCCAAAAATTTTGCCTGTTTTCCTTGGCGAACAGATCGTGATATATTCTCCATACGGACTCCGTTTGAGAAAGTAAATATACCACCGGAATCAGGAAGACGAGACGGATGCAATGGCACTGTTTTCATCACATTCTGAGCACTTTGAAAATTGAGCTAAATTTGATCCCCTGATCACACCTCCCCATTGGGAAGCTTTTGGACCTCCAAAAGACTATCTCAGTCTATGTGAAGATGAGGGTATAGTTCCCTCACCCTGCCAACCTCAATCCACTTGGCCTTGCTTGGATTCATCCCTTTAAGACCAACTCGCAAATACTCCACATTTCCATGCTTCGAAGTTCACATTCTCGTGTCAAGTATGGTGTCTTCCTGCAGTTCTATTAGATACTCTGAAGAAAAATCATCAATGGAAGGAATCTGAACATGCTCTCCTTGATCATCAATCAATGGAGGCTCATACAACTTCAAATTCTCAATATTAACAACTGCATACATCTGCATATATGGAGGCAAATCTAAACGAAAATCATTATTACCAATCTTGTCAACAATCTTGAAGGGACCATATCGATTTGGTTTCAAATTTTTACCTTCTCCTTTAATCCTCTCCTTGCTGATGTAAAGCCATACTTCATCACCAACTTCGAAACTGTGATCAACACGATGCTTGTGATGTCTCGCTTTGTAATTGGCCTGACTCTTTTCCAACTGTTCTTGCACCGCCTGATGTATTGACTGAATTTGCTCAATGAACTTCTCTGCCCGATCAATATCATATTGCCTATCAACAAAAATATCTTTCCCAAAGATGAAATATAAAGGTGACTTGGGAAAATAGCCAAAACATGTCTCAAATGGCGACGTTTGAGTCGAAGAGTGCTTAGCTCGATTGTACGCATGCTGAACGTAGTGTAAATGTTCATCCCAAAGCTTAGGATGCTTGCTGCAATAAGCACGAAGAAGATGTACCACTGTACGATTCACCACCTCTGTCTGACCATCTGTCTGCGGATGAAAAGATGTGCTCTTCTTAAGCTTGGTGTCCATGAGTGCCCACAAACTTGACCAAAAACTTCCAACAAATCGAGAATCCCGATCAGAAATGATGGACTTGGGCAAACCAAAATGGACCCAAACATTTCGAAAGAAAAACTGTGCCATTTGTTCTGCTGTTACGTGCTTAGTACATGGCATCAAAATACACATCTTGCTAAAATGATCAACCACTACATAAAGATAATCATGACCCTTTCTCGACATAGGTAAACCACCAACAAAATCCATGGAAATACTTTCCCAAGGTCGAGAAGGAACTGGAAGTGGAGTGTACAAACCCAACTTTCGATTACTTGGTTTACTTGTAGAACACAACGAACATCCCTGAACATATCGCAAAAAACTTTCATTCATCTTAGGCCAGTAGCAATATCTTTGCAAATTTTCCACTGTCTTGCCTACACCAAAATGACCAACAATAAGAGAAGAATGTGCTTCTCTTATGATGTTGATTCTTTCTCCCTGTGGAATACACAACTTGCCAA
>ML787668.1:427370-458588 GCA_009831015.1 Picea engelmannii | reverse complement strand
CATATTCCTACACATTACAAAGCTCACACATATTTGAGATATATATGAAAACATGTTGATTTTCTAACATTTAATCACAAATTTCTTTTAAATACTAAAATGAATAAAGTGGAGAAAAATAAGGTGAAACCCAAGTATATTTATGGAAATGATATCATGAAAGGTTAATGGGGTGATGAAATGTGAAGAATGATGAAGGGAAAGGTGGATGAGAATAGGACATTTCTGAGCCCCAATAATAACCATGGAAGAATTGTCTATTGTCGATCACTAAAATATTGGCTCAAATGTCACGTCACATTAGTTTTCTCGATGCCACTTTCTACTTGGAAATTTCATATTTGTATTCCTTCCATCTAACATTTTCCACAGGAATTATATCACATTATTGCTTATATAAATTATGTCAAAGAATTGAACTACTAGAAGGTGTTCATAGTAAATATGACATTTACTTTCTCTGTACTAATTAAATGAATGACTAGACAAATTTTGAGGAAAATTGAAAGGATATGTAGGGTCATTTCAATTGTTATTTCATATGCACATGGGAACCCAACCTTTTACTTTTTATCAATCCCCATCCAAAGAAAAACCTGTCATGGATGCATTTTTTCCAAGGCCATTCTTGACTTTATTATTTTTATTCTTTTATTCCTTTTTGCTTTATTATTCAAGAGCTAATTAGGGGACACTGCCTTTGCATGGTTACTAGAGATGAAAACGTGATGCAAGAGCATCTCTCCACATTAGTAAGCCAGCCATCCAACCACGTCAGCGAATTCAAATCACGCGTTGAAGAGAGGCGCAACCTCATTTGGAATTTGAATTTAATGTAATTAAATGTTTAAGATGTTGAGTTGTGAAGCCATGCCTTTGCGTAGGCTGTAGATAAGAAGGCCCTTAATGTTTGTAAGGCTAAGATATAGATCTAGATCCTGGACTAGACAACCCATTCAATGTAATTGAATAGGGTAGGTAGATTGGAGGGAAGAGCTCGAAGAGCCCCCTCAAGTAAAAAGAGATTTTAGTATCTCATTGTGGGGGTGTGAGAAGTCAAGAGAGGATAGAGAATCTGCGAGTAGAGAGAATAAGGGAGAAGAGCCGAGACCTTGTTACAGGCCATGCTTAGGAACACCTTGTAAATACAGGCATTTTCCATTCAATATAAACAACAGTTTTTCCTACATGGATTCTGTGTTGAATGAATGTCTGTGAGTGTTCTTATATGCTGTAGATGTATGCTGTAGGTTTGCATTTGTAGGAGTGTGTTTGATTTCTAGGTTTGAGGTTCTTTGTGGTTTCATGCCAGGAGGGCGTGACAGAGTACTGTGGTCTCTGAATACCAGTGCACAGAAGCACTTCTGAATTCTGTGGGTTCAGACAAAGATGTGATGTGGCACAAGAACTGAAATAAACAACTCAGGGAAGATCCCAAGGTTGTTGAACACCTTGGAGGCAAAGCTGTGGAAAGAACACAGTTGTAGACATAAGCTCTGAGGAGTTCTGTGAAGTTTTTCCAGGTGGGCATCGAGCCAGTGCAAGGAGTGCACAGGGGAAGAACTCTACTGTGAGTTCAAGAAGAACCAAAATCAATGAGGATTATGAAGAGCTCTGCCAAGTGGGCATTGAGTAGGTGCAAGGAGTGCACAGATAGAACTGCTGAACGTTCTAGGAGGAGATACTCTTCCAAGTGGGCATTTGAGTCAGTGTGCAGACAGGCATAGGGAGAAGAGAACTCTTTGAGTTTTGGAATTTAAAGGAAGACTCCACTGAAGGATCTTCACAAAGTTGTTGAACACCCTGAAAGGATCAACAAGAAGTTGCTTGAGTGAAGGATAGCCAGGAGGGCGTTATATTCTCCATCTGTGGGAGAAAGAAGAAGGATTTATTTCCTTAGAGAACTGAGTGTTTGAGAAGCTCAGGAGAGATAACACTTTGTGTGCGTGAAGACTCTGCAGAGGCACAGAAGTCAAAGAATCCCTTGGGGATTCAAAGAACAAGCTCATGAGGAGTAGTGATTTCAACGCATGGAGCTATAGCTGCAAGGAATGCAGAGGTTGAATAACTCTTGGAAGAGTTCAGATTTCTCCAAGCTCAGGAGGAACAACGTCGTGGAGAACATAGGTGAGGCTTAAAGCCGAGAGCTCGTAGGAGGAACCAGAAAAAGGTCGAGGCCTTTGAGAACTTGTAATTCTCCCAAGGCTGGGAAGAAGTATGCAAGCTCAAGAGGAAGCACAGTAGCCATCAGATCGGCTGGAGAAAGAGATATGGAACGTTGAATATTTCACGTCCAGGAAGGAAGCTCAGAAGAAGTGCATAAGAAGGACAGATCTAAATCGTCAGATCTAGAGTGAAATACCCGACAGCCGTCAGATCGGTTGGGAGATGCATGAGGTTTAGCTTCGTGAAAAGGAGGGTGGAAGTCCCGACGAGAGGCATGGCCATCGGAATATTGGCGTTTGGGATATCGGAGTTCTCGAGGTCGAGAAATTTGGGACATTTCAAGTCTCGAAATAGCGAGAGTGAATCTGAGCCGTCTGTTTGTGGAGATGCATGGTGGAGATCGAGCGACCCGTCGG
Source organism: Picea engelmannii (assembly GCA_009831015.1). NCBI lineage: Eukaryota > Viridiplantae > Streptophyta > Pinopsida > Pinales > Pinaceae > Picea > Picea engelmannii. The sequence continues at coordinate 456,006 of ML787668.1, read as the reverse complement.
TATATCAGCTACCGGGGTTTTGAGTTGATAGAGAATTTATGTCATTGGGGTATTGAAAACTCTGAAATTGCAAGATTGGATCAGGGCCGTCCATCAGTTGGGATACGTGGTGGAGATCCAGACTATCGGGGGAAGTCCTGATAGAAAAGTGAAACTGGTGCATCAGGGTTTGGCGTTTCGCGAATCTTGAGGGAAAGACTTCCAGAGCATCAGAAGTCGCGAAATCCCAAGAGTTAATTAGAACCGTCCATCAGTTGGGGGACACGTGGGCGAGATTAGGAGCCCGTTGGCATTTTGGAGATCAAGGGGACAAGATGCCGGAGTATTTCAGCAGTGGAAACTCTGAAATTGCGAGAAGGGATTAGGACCGTCCATCATAGGAGGACGTGTGGAGGAGATCAGAAAGATTGGGAAATTTCCTGAAAGGAAAAGTCGTCAATCGGGAAATCGCGAGTCAGAATATCGGGGATTTCATGGGCAAGAGGTTTATGCATTTCATCATTGCGATGTCTGAAACCCCGATAGGAGATAAGACTGCGGTCATGGGGATAGTGGTCATATGGGCCAGGAGTTTAGCCAGGAGGGCTAACGCGTAAAGCATCGTATCGACGAATTGACTCATCGGTGATCGGGAGATCACGGGGACAGATATTTGTGACATTGGGGGTCACGAAACCCCGAAACCCAAAATTACATTGGGAAAGCTCACGAATAAGTGCAGAAGACCGTGAGGAAAAAGAAAAGGACCTGTGGATCGGGTTTTTAGCAGAGATTCCACTGTGGAATCGGAAGAGTCGCTTTGTCTCATGAAATGATAGATCGATCCTGTGAGCAAGAGTGCGAGGTGGTGGTCGCGTGAGCAGCACTGCATCACAATGTTACCCACAAGTAATTAAACAGAGATGAGAAGGATGGCTCGTGATGAGACCTCCTTTCCCTTAGACATGCAACCAAGAGTCATTTCCCTGGCGTGGTAACTAGCTGGTGGAAATGTCATACTGCTAGGTACCCATGGAACTAATAGGTCGGCTCGTGATGAGACCCCCTATCCTCTAACTAGGTCTTGTTTTATTATTTTTCTGAGTCCCTCTTGTTTCTTGCTGAGAATATTTTTATTGCCTTCTCGGGGATCCCTGGGTGAAGCATCTCGAGGTTTTATTCTTAGGATTTTATCTTTTACCATCTTTATTTTACCTTCTGGGCCTTTAGCCCCTTCTTCCCACGAGGTAAGGTGTAGTCCTGAAAATAGGTCAACCTAATGCCCGGACAAGGGGAAAGGGATAAGTGAGTGGGAAGTAACATGAAGAAGTGGTTCTATGATGGGAGCGGATGATGGATTTTCAGAAATCCCCCTAGTGGCAAACCAAAACCTACAGATACAGGCTTGCTAGGGCATCCTGTCAATCCCCCCAAACATGGTCAAGTGGGAAAATGTAAGATCCAAGCAATCATTAGAAATAAAAGGAATCAAATTCATACATTTAAAGGTTTTAATGATCAAATGTGACAAATACCATGATACCTGGACGAATTACCTCATGAAGCAAGAACCTCCTTTGATACAGGACCAAACCGATGGTAATGGATGCTGTTGTTGATGACAAGATAAAGACGATCGAAGAAGAAAAGGTGGGCCCTCAAGGGCCATGCACAGGTCAATCCTGCACTCGGTACTCCATGTCTAGGAACTATGGGCCACGAGACATGATATCCTAGTTATCCCTGAAAAGTGGGGATAACATATGGCTCCAACTCGGGGACATGTGCTCATTGTAGAGCGCATGAGAACCTCAACATCTTTGGCATAACTTGCAGACCTTCTTGATCTCAAAGGAAGCAGCAGTAACAAAAATGGTGGTGGTAATGCCACCCCAACATACATATATATATATAAATAAATACTGGAATAATACAATCAACAAGGTGAGTATGAAATCAAACTAACATGCAATGCAAATGGTATAATACATGAAAGCAAAAAATTCCTACTTACCTGTACTTACCTATGATGTCAAGTAACCCCACCCTGGTGGGGTTTGAGGAGGCGTTCGTTGACGGGCACTACGCGTCATCATCCCTCCAATGTAGACATGTAATAGGAGTCATTAATTGACTTTCTTCCAACCTTGAAAAGGCCTAGCCAAAATTGAGTGTTTCCTTTGACATTCATAGGCTTCCCTTTATTGGCATCCCACATCCATACTATGTCCCCTTCCTTGTACTTTCAAACCCAGTTTTTGCATGACTTTAAAGGACATTATGTTGGCACCTGTCATTGTATCCATCATGCATTTGTTGAGGCTTTTGTTGTTAATTATTAATGTCATGAAGAAGGGGGGATTTTCTCCATGTTGGACCCTGAAGTGATCGACGTGCAACATGATAGGGGGGTCCATGGGTCCATCTGATTCTTGAAATACATTGTCAAAACACTCTTTGACATATGGCACCTTAATGAATTCTTTTAGGGGAATGGTTACATGCATCTTGGATAGTGCCCCTTCAAAGTCAAAGTTCAAGTTAACCCTTTAAATCTCGAATGTCTTAGGAATAAGCGCATCCAAGGATGGGGGTTTTGTTTCTTCAGCGGTAGGTTGGATAATTTTATTTCTTCTATACACCTAGGAATTTTGTTTCTTCAATTTTTCTTTTGATTCTTGGTCTAGGTTTTTTATTACTGCCATTCTGGCTTTCCTGGCCGCTTCTTTGATGGCCTCTTGATGTTCTTCATCCATGATATTTATCTAAGGGCCTTCTACGACGTGGCCTATGTTGTTCACTTGTTGATGGCCACCATCATTGTAAGGAAATTCATGTTCCCAATGTGCCTCACTGCATTGAAAACACCAAGGGTTCTCATCCACAATGTTGGTAGGCATTAAGGTGTTTGGGACTTCTACATCCTTGAAATTGTTTTTGTTCCATTCAATGAAACCAACTACTCTTTGTACTATATATCCATATTCATCCAAATCTTCAGAGACATCATAGGTATCATCGGGATAATCGCCCCAATTTGTATCTTCTTCTGTCAATGGAAAGGTGGGGAAATCTTGAAACAAGCATGGATCCATCAATTTGTAATCACTAGGTCCAAGATCATCTATTAATAATAAAGAGGGTGTTTGGTCATATTTCTCAAAATGACTGGTTTGTAATAGTGTGGGAGTCCCCTCAAAAGATAATTAGTCATCTGGGTCTTGCTTTGTTAAAAAATGAACGATTTTGTGAATTCTTTTAACCCTTTTCAAGATATAGGACATACTAGTGTCTAAGTTGGTTCCATTATGCACTCGGGGGTCTTCAGACCTGGTTTCTGGATCCCTATTGGTTTGGTCAAAATAATCAAATCTGGCTTCACTCATATCTTGATTTTCTAACATTTCTTTGTTCAAGACAAACAAGGAATCTTCAAAATTTTGTTTTTTAGGAGTGGCCATACCCAAACCCTTGGATGGTTCATGTTGTCTTGAGAAGTTTAAGACATTGTTTATGTTTGATAAAGTTGTGCTCCATTTCCTTTTGGGAGGCATGAGTTTTACCTCAAGGATTTCTGGGAGCATGGGTTCAATTTCGGTATATCCTTATCACTATATTTCCAAGGGTTATTATTGTGCGAGAGATTAACCTGATGGATGTAGTCTTCGAATTCAAGGTTCCTCTCAATATGGTAAGCCAAATCTTGTGCTTCTTCTATAGTCGAGGGTGACCGATATTTGAGAGTAAACTGCAAAACTCCTTCCAAAGAGTTCAAGTAGTGTTTGAGGATAGATTCTTCTGAGAATGTAGGTCATATCTTTTTTAGGAGAAGATTGAACCTATCATTGAAATCCCTAGTGCCCTCGTTAGAAGCCTTACAAATATCAGTATATTGAGAGTAAAGGGAATCCATGCTTTCTTTTTCACACCAATATTTCTTAAAGACTTGTTCAAGATCTTGAGGGGTTCTGATGATTCCTTTTGGGAGTTTGTTAATCCATATTCTGGCACTTCTAGTGAGGGAGCTCACAAAGAGACTTAAAAATACATCATCGTGTTCTTTTCCAGATTGGTGAAATTGGAAAGCATCACAAAATTTGGTCCAATGAGAATTTCCATAGGATCCATCTTCCTCTGAAAACTTAGGTATCCAAGATTTGACCTTCTTTGGTAGATCATATAACCCCCCTTGGGTGTTAGCTAAGCTTAAAGGGACAAAAATTTCTTTATGAGACCATTCGGGAGAACTTACGGGGGTGAAAGGATTTGTAGAGGTCATAATAGATGAAGGTATTACTGATGCCCACTACGGTTCATCGTTATCTATTTGTGGAGTCGCCAAATTATTTGCTTGAAATAATCAAAAGATACAAGGAAAACACCCTAAGTGGAGTCGCCAGGTAAGCTTGTAAGATAAGGCTTCTGAGGCAAGGCTTACCAAAAATGTGTCGTTTGAGGAAAATGGACTCAGTGTTCCCCAACAACAATGCCTAAATGTTATTGCACAATTTGTAGCTAGGATAAAAGGCTATAATATAGAAGGCCAAACTGGCATAACAAGAACCAATCCCACCCAATGTCACCACAATGGGATGGTTCTTTCTCTTTAGGGAGGCTAGGCCCAGGGGAGACTCCCTCGATGACCTGGGATTTTGAGGAGGCAAGAGGATAATAAGACAAATATAATATTCCCCCCCTCACAAGTCATCACCAATTAGATATTCCTAGCCAAACAACCAATAAAGAAGTAAAACCCCCAAAGAAGTATACCTTCCTGGAACAAAGCAACAACAAAATGATATATGCAAGCTATTCAAATGGGTTAGTACTTCATAAGACTATCTGATGAATATATAAGAAATATGGCAATAAATATTGACGAAGTCAATGTTTATCAATATAGAAATGAAAATAATGTTACTTCAACAATATATATTGGAATGATATAGCATTCAATGTAACCAATCAACACATCATCTAATAAATGCCTTAAACACCATTCAATTGCTCATAAAGGAGAACGTTGCTTCACTAATGATATAACCAGCATAAGATAACAACAACAATTAGGGTTAGTAGGGTTAGCTCCTATACTAGGGTTAGTAATCAGGGTTTCAATTCAAAATTCTTGAGAGCATTTAGATCGAGTTCTACATCAACGCTTGAGGTCTTAGATCAGTGCCTTTAGGGTTAAATGGATTCAATAATAAAGGACGCTGGAGTTGGAGGAGACAAAGACTAAGGACTAGAGAGAGAATTTTTGAGGTGCTGCTAAGGCAAGGCCTCTAAATCAAAACCCTAGGGGAGAGAGGCTCACTCTGGTGTTGCTACAACAAGGCCTCATGCTCTCTCCTCCTTCCTTAGATGGAAAAATGACTAGCATAAAAGATAAACTAAGACAAGAGGGTTTGATAAGACAAAGTGTTGCAGTAGCAAGGCTATACTAGAAAACCCTAGAAAACTCATCCCTGAAGTGTAGAATTCCTAGGCTTCAATATGTCTCCTCCTTCTCAGCTTGTAAATGTATGACTAGCTAAAGGGAAGAAGAAATAAGAGTGTAGCTACGGCTAGGGTCTTTCTTTCTCCTTCAATGGATGAAAATTTCTCTATTAGGGGACATGAGATAAGGAACTACTTGTGTGCTTTTCACATAGGGTTTTGATTCAACAAAATTTATAAACATATGCAAGAAATTAGACCACAACCATTCATTCAAGAAGGTCTGTAGAAAAATGCTTACAATTCATCAAGAAATAACCATATAAACCCTAGTTGTAACACCTTCCTTCAAGAGAAATGCCAAAATATGCCAAAAAATGTCTTCCTTCAACAAGTGCGCCTCCTTAAATAAGCCAATAAACTAATATAGGGCACAAATTTCAAACCTCACCAAGTGGTGAGACAGTGATGATGAAAAAATGAGAGTGAAAATCTCCCATTTATACAAAACCTTGACCTAATTTTACATTTAGGTCAAGTGAAAAGGCCGACAAGGCCAAAATATCAAATCATATTGTTTTACATTAAATTTTCAAGTTAAAACCCTAAATCAAGATGAAAGGAGAGTAAAATCCCCTCCAAGGGAGACATTATCCCTTTTTAGGGAAGATGGGGCGTCGTGGAGCAAAACCTTAGACCTCCCTAGGCTTCTCCAACCTGCCACACATGCCACTACTGCCTAGTCTGCCTGCCCCAAACATCCATGATGCTGGGTGATGTCATGGTAAAGGTGGTGACATCTGATGCAGGAGAATCACTCCATGTCATCATGCACCAGGCAAGCGAGTCACATCAGCGCACACATTCGATGAAGGAAGAGAGGCGCAACCCTCATTTCAAATTTTGAATTTGAATATAATTAAATGCTTGTAAGGTTGTTAGAGCCATGAGGCCATGCATATACGTAGGCTTTAGATGTAGATAGCCTTAATGGTTGTAAGGCTGGATCTAGCTTCGATTCTAGACTAGACAACCCATTCAATTTTAGAGTTAATGTAATTGAATAGGGTAGGTGAGATGGAGGGAAGAGATCAAAGAGCCCCCTCATGTAAAACATCTAGAGGATCTTGTTTTGAGAATAGAGAAGAGAGCAGAGAGAAGGAGACAAGACTCTATCAAATTCTGAGCTCAGGAACACCTTGTAAAGGAGGCATTTGATATTAATACAAACCAGAGCAGTTTTTCCTGCATATTGTCTGTGTTGTGTATATGTCTATGTGTGTTCTATTTATGCTGTGAATGTACGTTGTAGATGTGCGTTTACAGGGACAGATAGGTTCTGCTATCTGTAGAGTTCTTTGATTTCAGGTTGGAGTTCTTTGAGGCTTCATGCCAAGAGGGTGTGACAGAACACTGCAGGTTCTGATAGTTAGTGCTTAGAGAGAACTTCCTATTCTGTGGAATTTAGACAAGGACGTGCTAGGAGGGCACACCAATTGAAATCATTGACTTAGAGGAAGATCTCAAGGTTTCTGAACACCTTGGAGGCAAGACTGTGTAGAGGAAGACATAGTGGAAGACAAAATCGTTGTGGGATTCTGCAAGAAATCTGCCAGGAGGGCATTGAGTTAGTGTGCAGATAGAGCACAGAAGGAAAGAACTTTTTTGAGTTCTATAATAGAAGAAGAGTCCAAGGAAGGATCTTCATAGGGTTGTTGAACACCCTACAGACTCAGCAAGAAGTTGCTTGAGAAAGGGAGTGCCAGGAGGGCATCAGATTCTCCATGTGAGAGAGAAGGAAAAAGGGTTAATCCCTTTGAGGTCGAAGCTACAGGAAAGCCTTAGAAGAGATAACACCTTCATGCGTGAAAAGACTCTACAAGTAGTGAAAAAGTCAAAGAATCCTTTGAGGATTCAAGGAGAGAAGCTCAGGAGGAGTAGTTCTTTAATGCACAGAGCCATAACTGTAGAAGTCACAGAGGCCAAGGAACTCTTTGGAGAGTTTAGAATCCAAAAATATCAGGAAGGACAACGTCTTTGAGAATGCAGGAGAGACCCAATGGTGTAGAGGTCACAGAGGAAAAGAAAAGGTCGAAGCCTTTGGAATTTGGAAAATCTTCCAAAGTTTGGGAAGAAAGCGCAAGCTGAAGGGGAGAGCACAACTACCGTTGGATTAGGCTGAAGGGAAGATCTGGACCATTGAATTTTTCACGTTCAGATAGCTGTAGGAGAGTGCAAAAGAGAAGAGAATATCTAGACTATTGGATCTTTCTTAGACAACCGATATCCGTTGAATCGATCGAAAGAATCATGAGAAATCCAAAAAAGTTTCAATAGGGAGGAAGCATCGGGATTGCAGATTTCAGAACTTTGAAAGTTCGGAGGTTCAGAGGACAACGAACCAAGTGATTTGAACTCGTGGTTCTCGAAGTCTCGAAGAGACATCTGAGCCATCCATATGTAAGAGGGACATGTGTCATGAAATCCTTCATATTAGGGATTCAAACATTCAGAAGCAGAGCACAGAGAAGTCCTTCGACTTCGCAATTGGCAAAGTCTTGAAGATGATCAGAGTCATCCATCTATGGGAGGACATGTGGCAAAGATCAAGGATTCACCGAGATTTCGAATATCAGGGATTCGAAAGACCAAAGGATTAGTGTTGTCAGGTTCGTGGAGTCCCAAAGACTAAAAAGAATTGGGATCGTCCAAGCAGAGGACACGTGGCAACGATCCAGGCATTGGGGAAATTCCTGAAAGAAGCATTTTGGCATTTTGACTACGAGGAATGCGAGAGGTAAGAGTTTGAAACTATTGACCCATAGAATCTTGAAAGAATCTGAGCCGTTGGATCAAGGGAGGCTTTGAGCTATTGATATTGTTCAGAGGAGGAGAACCAGAGGGTTCAAGATTCTGGTACTTTGGTATTTCGGATACCGGGAGTATGAGAGGACAGTGAAGATTTGATGCGATGAGAGTCACAAAATTTCGAAACACGAATTCCCGAAGCCAGAGAAGGAGCATTGCCGAGTCACGAGGGAAAGAGCTAGATTTTGACATATAGGATATCAGGATTCTGGAAATCTTGAGGACATAGGATCTGGGCTCTTAGGAATGGAGATTCCAAAAGGATCAAGGTTGTTTATTTGAGAGTGGATCATAGCCGTTGATCTCAGCTAGGAGTGAAAACGTTGTATCGGTACTTCGATAAGTCTAGAGAGAAGTGACAGGAAGAAGAGCCTTGCATCAAGAAAGCCCGAAATGTGAAAACCCAAAGCTGTTGAGGAAAAGCAAGGGTCGCAGAGATCTGAGGTATTCATGGTCATTTCAGAGTTCGAAACTTTGTGAGTTCCGAAGACAGAGGATCGAGAAATTCGGAAATTAGAACTCCAAAATCACAAAATGCAACATAGAGGAGAGTGAGGCTATGGCCACACTTGATATCAGGATTTTGGGATTTGACATTTCAGGGATCCCGTAGAAATAAGGTCAGAGAATTTCAGCATCGAAAAACCTGAAATCGTGAAAGGAGGAGGAAGTTGGCACACAGGTATTTTTATCATTCCGAAAATTGACTTTTCGGAAGTCTTGAGGACAGGAAGCTAGGTGCTTTGCCTCGATGAACCCCAAGAGGACTACGGTCATATGAGGGGTGGTCATATGGACTAAGGGTATAGCCCAAGGGACTAACCCTGAGTGAAGCCAATTCGGAAAATCGACATTTCAGAGATCGGGAGATCAAGGAGTCAAGGACTCTCGACATCAAGACTCAAGGAGTCCTGGGACCCAAAATTTTGTTTTCGAGGAAAAGGTCCACAGACGTATACAGAGGCCGTGGGGAGAGTTGAAGGACCTATGGATCGAGAAATTTTGAGGGTCTGATAGGGACTCGAAGGAGTCTCTTCGACTCAGAGGGGTTTTTGAACGATCCTTAGACCGAGAGGTCACTCAGAACCTACGGAGGCATGGGGTGTCTACGCCAACATCCTATGCCTCGAAAGGCCAATGTTCCACTGAGAAAGGGTCATCCCCCCTAGGTCAAGTTGTGTTGAGGTGCCTCTGGTGGAACATTCTCTTCTTATCTGGTATAAATCCCCTGATCCATCTGTGTCCTGTCGCTACCCCCTGATGGGGTCTCATCATCCATATGGTGGGATATTTATCCCCATGGAGGTCCGAACTGATCATCTCCCCATGTGTACTATTCCAAATGGAACTTGTCCATCGAGCATGGTCCTGCACATCAAAGGCTATGCCCTCCATGGACTCATCAGTCATAGGGATCATAGAAATGTCAATCACATCTCATCATCAATATTATGAAACATATACATAAAATCCCTAATACATTAGTTAAAATCTCAAAGACATTAGACAAGCCTGCAATACAAGTTTGGAGAAAAGGACAAGGTGTCCTATTGGGCTAGTATCCACAGGAAAAGGAAAGTTCCTGAAAAGGCCTCATCCAAGCCATGTAAGTGGGTGATGTCATCAAGGGATGTCTAAGCATATGGGTGCAGTGAAGGCCAAGGATGAAAAAGTGTTACCTGTGGGTGCCTTTGTAGAAGGTGAACTGTACTTGTCGTGGATGCATTTTTTCCAATCCCATTCTCGCCTTTATTCTTTTTATTCTTTTATTCCTTTTATTTTTATTATTCAATAACTAATCAGGGGACACTTCCTTGGCATGGTGACCAAAGATAACAGTGTTACCCACAAGTACTTTCACAGAGATGAGAAGGCTGGATCGTGATCAGACCCCCTTTCCCTTGGCCATGAAACCGATATTCACTTCCCTGGCGTGGTAACCGGCTGGTGGAAATATCATACTGCTAGGTACCCATGGAACCAATAGGCCGACTCATGATGAGACCCCCTATCCTCTAACTAGGTCTTGTTTTAATATTTTTCTGGGTCCCTCTTGTTTCTTGATGAGAAGATTTTTATTGCCTTCTCGAGGATCCCTAGGCAAAGCATCTCGAGGTTTTATTCTTAGGATTTTCTCTTTTACCAACTTGGTTTTACCTTTTGGGCCTTTAGCCCCTTCTTCCCATGAGGTAAGGTGCAGTCCTGAAAATAGGTCAACCCAATGCCCAGACAAGGGGAAAGGGATAAGTGAGCGGGAAGTAAGATGAAGAAGTGGTGTTATGATGGGAGAAGATGATGGATTTTCAGAAATCCCCCCAGTGGAAAACCAAAACCTACAGATATAGTCTTGCTAGGGCACCTTGTCAATCCCCCCAAACATGGTCAAGTGGGAAAATGTAAGATCCAAGCAATCGTTAGAAGTAAAAGGAATCAGATTCATACATTTAGAGGTTTTAACGATCAAATGTGACACATACCATGATGCCTGGACTAATTACCTCATGAAGAAAGAACCTCCTTTGATACAGGACCAAACTAATGGTGATGGATGCTACTTTTGCTGACAAGATAAATGCGATGGAAGAAGAAAAGGTGGGCCCTCCAGGGCTATGCTCAGGTCAATCCTACACTCGGTACTCCACGTCTAGGATCTATGGGCCTTGAGACATGATCTCCTAGTTATCCCTGAAAAGTGGAGATAACATGGACCACATATTGGACAACCATGTTTACCTTTTGTTTGAATCCCTGCAAGATATACAATTGTGTTATTAGTAAACTACAAATAACAAACAAAATTTCACATACTAATAGATGAGTTTTTAAGTTCAAGTGCACTTTACATGCCTCAAAAATGTGATAGCTCAAGTGCATCATGAATCATCCATGTAATTATTCCATATAATTGGAATTGTCTTTTCCCCATCGGTTTGATATATTATACATAGAGATCATAGAGCTTAGCTTTTGAAGTTCATCGATAAGACCTGTCAATATACAGATCCATATCTCTAACTTGATATGTTCCTAATTATTTAAAAAAATGTATTGATTACCTTATAGATACACCATTATATGTAAAAAACAATACAATTATGTGGTATGTTGTAAATAGTGGGAAAACAAATTACATCAAACATCATTGACAAGTATGCATGCTCCTTATTTATCGACATACAAGGAGGAGTATTATTGTTGAAAAAAAATATTGGCCTCACCAAGTAAATGGATCTCTTCTCTACAAATGGATTAACACCATCAGCTACTAAGAGATGATAAATTTTTCCTCGATGTCACTAAATAAAGAACCATCTTCAGCCATACACATAACACCAGGTTGAAATATCATTTGAGCACGATAACCTATAATTTTTCCATGTTCTTACACTCTAACAATCACTAAAACCACATAATGATGGGGATATCATGAAGAAAATTGTTGGGCGCATTCTTTATCATTGAATCAATGTGATATGTATTAATGTACATTTGGGACATTGATTCAAATCTACTTTCCCTTCTCCATGTTACATCATGCAATTAGTGGGCCATTTATCAAATGTTTTATTCTCCATTCCTATATCTTTCATAGGAGAACACATTTCTCAATATGTGTGAGGCAAAGAATTTTACTATGGTAGGAGAATACCAATTAACAATCTAGAACAAAAACAATATGAGTACTGGTAGTTGCATCCTTGTTACAATAAATGAAAAAGATCATTAAATCAAGCATTTATAAAGAATTTTATACATTAGGATTTGTGTGAAAAATGTGTTTTAAATACCATGCAATACCTTTGAGTTCATGAACAAAAAAATGTGCATAAAATACTTGTTTTAAACCCTTCATATAAGGTTTTATGTTCTATATCAATAAGAGGGTTATTACAAATCATAACATCATCATATGTGGGTGCATCCTTGAACATCTATGCAAAAGTATCATGAATTAAATAATGTATCCTATCATTCAGTCATATATTATTATCATTATCTTTTATTATATTTTGGTCTTCCCCAAGGATGTCATTGGAAGGAATATTATCAACTTCATTTCTAGCATTCTCACCAATGTTCTGTTTGACAAACCCATCTAGCATGTTAACCTTTGTGAAAACATAAAAGTAGATAAATATGATTACTATATATAGGGTTTGGATAAGTGCTATAATGTTAAAAATCATCATTCTATTGATATCACCAATCACATCCGTACCTCTTTTGAGAATTTTCTTAATGTTTCTCTAGCTCACTCATGCATCAACATTGCCTCTATTAAACATTTTTTAATTTTGATTAAAGGGAGATTATGATTATATATAGAATATAGATGTACAAAATATTCCCTTTTTAATCTAAAATTACTATTATTACCAAATGTTTTCCCTTTTAACCTGAATACTATGTTTGTTATATCATCTATCATAATAATATAAATTTACAAGAATTATATAATTTTATTTTTTTTTACATGAAAATGCGTTTTTGTGAACCTCTATTTGATAATAATCATGAAAAGGAAACACCCTAACCATTCTATGCACCTACAATCAATCCACATTTTTACACAATATATCCACATTTTACTTGTCACAAGTGTTGATATGTTGCTACTTACAACATAGATAAATCTTCTTTTACATACGTCATTTAGGGCATGATTATTATAAAGATAAATTTAAATATTCCAATCCATAATGCAATATAATTTCTATACACATCTATAAAGTAGTGAATATCACATAATCTAAGAAAAAAATTAAAATACCACCAATTTCAATACCCAAAATGACACAAATGATTTTTCTCGAAATTAATGTTATAATGAATATCATATTTTGACCCCAAATGTAATAGTATAAAAATGAGTCGATTCTACATTAAAAGAAAGGCAATACGAGGATATTCATGATTTAAATGTACTACTTTACTTTATCTTTAAAAATGGATAATGAATCCTATAAATACTACAATAAGATATGTATAGGATATAACCATAAATGTTCCTTGCCTCAAACACTAGTGTATCAATTTTTGGACAGTGTAAAGGAGGTGAAGTGAGGCCATGGTAATGGCAGTGGTGTAGTTAGGTTGTGTACCCTAGATGATCTTTGCTTCAAGCCCTATTTTATCAATTCTCCACAACCAACCATGGATTCTTGTTCTATTGTTTTAAAGAGTTCTTAATTTTTAGATACATTCTGATGGTAGCCGTTCTAATATCTCTTAAATCGAATAATATGGAAATTCATAACAATCCGAGAATGCCTCCACAACATTAACAGCACCCATTTTCAAAAGAAAAAGTATCACACCTCCGACTTTTTTCAAGCTTGGTCCTCTCAAGTAGTAAGCTCCTTCTAAATCAGGAGGAATGCTACCTTATACACCCCTTAGTTCAACTACTTCTATAGATTCTAACCGTTGGGACATAAATGAAAAATTAATAATCTGAAAATGCTAACTTTATATTAATGGAAGGAGAAGAAGGGGAATGGGATTTATTTGAAGGATGCTTATGCAATTCAGAGTCCTCTATACTAAAACTATATTTCACACAAATAATGTTCTGTAAGGATGTGCACCATATGGAAGCTTTCTCGGAACAGTTCCAAGATCTATTTTGATAGTGAGGCCTTCTTCCTTGGTTATTTTTGAAAATAGGAAATCGCCCATTGAACAATCATGTTCATTTGAAAGTGAAGAATCTCGGACATTAGGTGAAAGTGAACGATCATATGCATTTTCCTCATCTCCATCTTCATTTTCATGTTCTTCGTTAAAGTCTTCCTCCAACAATCTTTCCAAAAGTTTCCCCAATTTTACTTTAAAGTATGAAATATCTTGTATTTTTCTTAATCCTTCAACAACATTGACGACATTAGTGTCCATGCCCATCTTGGCTATGATACCTATTAGGAGTAACACACGTGATATATATGAAATATATATTTAATATTTTATAATTTATTATTCTATGGTTATTAGGTTTACAACCATGTGTATTTATACACACAAATGAATATAGCCACATCCATATTTTTCAATGGATGCGACCTTACATTAATGGTATAACTAATAACTAAATGACTTTGTAATATACAATAATGGATATTACACACCCACATTTTAAAAACACCCCACTTCATAGGTGAGTGGAAGGGGATAACAACATTTAATAACTAAGATAACACAAGAGGTTGATATAAAAGAAAAGGATCCACACAATCTTAATGTGACAAAATAGGAGATAGTAGACATGTTGTACACAATAAATTGTTCTGAGTATTATATGTAAAAGCAACCACTTACACAAAACTATAACTCTGTTATATAGATTTATTCAGATCTAACTATTTCCTAATTTACGGGATGTATTTGAGAGAATATGTCAACAAACAAGATCTCCCAAACTCAACTACTAGAAACCCACTCACATGTCTTCAACGACTAATGAGGGACTGTTCCCTAGATCCACAACCCTGAACCAAATGGAAAATTATCCATAATGAGTTTTTACATGCACTTGATCCCTGCTTTGAAGATGTAAATGCCTCTTCTACACCTCATTTTCGAGATTTGTCATTATTTCCTTTACAAACAAAATAATGCTAATACATTTTCAATAATTTACTAATATAAAAATCTACCCACTTTATTTTCTTCCATGTAAGTGATTTACAAAGAAGCTACACTTAGATTACCCTTTACCTTGCTCAGCTCCTCTCCAAATCAATTTTCTGCTCTTTCTTTTGAATTTGAATCAATATGAGAGGAATATAAGAAAGAAAACACCAAACTATGATCAATTCCATTGGCAGATTCTTGTAATTGTTATAGTCATTGATCAAATTGGCACTTGTCGCAGTGATTTGTGAAAAGATATTTCAGCTAGGTAGCTTTGATGGATGACGATGATGGTGGATTTGAATATTATAAGACAATATGGCTATAGATCTGAATTCTAGGAAAATGATATGGAAGCTCTCCACACGAGCTTCACACTTCTTCATGATTTAAAAAAAATATGAAGATGGATGCTCGACTCTTATTCTCAAAGTGATGGTAGGCAACGCCTCACATAAAGAGTGAATATGCAATAATAACAATGCATCTCAACAACTAAGCAATAGATATAAAACTATAAAAAATTCACCACACTCTCCTAAACTACCAACTACGTTATCCTACAGAAATTACATCTCACATACTCTTATCTTCTTTGGATCTCCTGTGAGGGAGCTAAGTCCATTCCCACTCTCATACCAAGACAAAATTGGAGAGAGTAGACATATTGTACTGAGTATTATATGTAAAAATACCCACTTACACATAACTATAAATCTATTATATAGAGTTATTCAGATATAACTAAATCCTAATTTAGATGATGTAGTTGAGAGAATATCTTAAGAAAGAACAATACAATCTTATTACATTAATGGAAGCATTGTTTCCAACATAATAATGCATAATAATGCATTGATAAAAACATGAAAAATAAATATAAGAAATCCTCTCAAGGAACCTCTAAATATATAACCCTCTCCAACCAAGGAAGGAAGGAAAGATTATGTTGTGTAAAATCCCTTGAGAATTAAGAATTCTTACACAAACAATAAGCCATAGATTACCCCATCAACACTAGCCACCAAGATGACTCGAAATACCAAGACTCGATGCGCTTGGGCGATGAAGGCAAAGGAAGAGGACCAGGAAAAAAGTGCCTAAATAGGAAAACAATTGAATGTGGACGTATGCAATACAAAGTACCTATGGAGAAGAAGTGGCTCGATAAGAAATTTGATTAGGTTTGTAAACTTTATGTTTACTCATATGGTATTTAACATTTCTAAGATTTAAATTTGATTGTATATGAATTAAAACTATGTTAAATTTATTATTGTTAAATCATAGTCGAGTTGTTCTATAAAATGAAATGATACGTTACATATGTGAGTTATCTAATTGTCCACATATCAAAAGACAACTTTACTAAAAGAAGTCTTCATTTCACATGGAGATGTGTCATTTGAGTGGGGAGAAAGCTTATATCTGTTATCAAGTAGGTAGGTTGTCATAGTCAAATACCTTAAAAAGTTAGGGCGAGCAGGGTGGGATTAATCTTTTTAAATAGAATGTTTACATAAATTGTGGGAAAAAAATTTAAATAATAATTTTATTTAAAAAAAAAATTAAATGAAACATTGAATTTAAAAATGAAAATGTTTTTAGACTTAGTTTAAATTTTCTAATTTTTTTATTTTCTAGTTCCATATAATTGTTGACAAAATTAGAGTTTTACATTGTTTAAATCATGTTTTTGAATGTATAAATCTATCCAATGCCTTCTTTTCTGAAATTTCGATTAGATTTTGAAAAAACGTTGTAAACTAAAAACATTTAAACTACCTGATGTGTTTTTATCATTTTATCTTATATTGTGGAGTGTTGTTATCATATTGAATTTCAACCAAATAAAACAAAAAATATTGTTGAGTATTGTTATCAATGGAATTCATGAGAGAACAAAGACACACAAAATATACACACAATAATAATTTGTATTGCACAAATTACACATAGATACATCACACTTAAATAAGTGTTGTGAGATCCAACTTATTCCACTCTTGGAGGGAGAGGTTGAGAGGATATCTCAGCATCCTCCAACAAAACCAATACAATCCCTAAACTCTAGTATGTAGCATTAATTAGGCATTATCTCTAACACCCCCGAGTAATGCCTACATTACAAAACTTCACAAATTACATAACATAAAAGGTTACAACACTTTGTCTGGCATGATCCTCATCAACGCATACACCCACTCTAATGCCTCTGGATTGCACTCTTTCTCTTCCTCTTCTTTGAGCTTTCCTTTCAAATCATTTAAAGTATAAGTGTTTCATATCATCATTCATGCACTTCTACAATAGACAATATTGACAAACTCAGCTCACTAGGGCTTCCATGAGAAAAGTTGTCAAGTAATGAATCATCCTATGGACATACCTTCATATGTCAGATATTTCACTTTCGGTTATCCGTCAGTTTCTAGAAAGGAACTATAGGTACAAAATGTCTTCAAAACTCCCTTATACAAGGTGGCTTCCAATCATAAGAACAGTTCTTCTTGAAACTAGGGATGTCATCTTATATCAAGATAGAAGAGTTCCTACTTTCTTTTACATAAACACGTAAACATATAAATAAAATTTAAGAATTAACACACATACATAAAAACATTTAAGCACACCACAAATAAATATACATATATATCTATAAGTAGAAAGACAAGGTAGACCATCTACAACGACTTCCAAGTAATCAAAATCTTTTGTTTTTTGTTCTCCATGGGTAAACCTTCAACAACTTATCAGAATCGACCTTCAAACTTTGGTGGTTTCCTCAGAATTGATATCATTTGCAGCAATAGTTCATTCATTCTTTCCAAACACCCCCTCTCCAACAACACGATATTTGATATCGTATCTGATACTAGGTATCTCCTTGAACATCAATTTTTTATCGCCCAATGATCCACTTGCAAATCACTTACCTGGATTTTTGAAGTATCACTAAATTTAATTCTAAACATATCAAGACCTTTCTCCATAAGAAGATACATCCTAGAACAATAGATACCTCATGCACAACCTCTTCAACAAATATTCTTCCATCGATGTAGCAACAATCTTCCTTAAATGATGCGGGTTCCTCTCCTTCATGTTGATGATGATTTGACTTCACACCTCCGCATCATCAACATCAACAACAACTCCATGGATTCTTGGACAATGATTTAAGTTTTGATATGGGTTGTCAGCTCAACTCCAGCTTGGATGGCCATGATCCAAGTGATATATTTGAAATTGATGGTA
This sequence comes from Picea engelmannii, assembly GCA_009831015.1. Lineage (NCBI taxonomy): Eukaryota > Viridiplantae > Streptophyta > Pinopsida > Pinales > Pinaceae > Picea > Picea engelmannii. Next base: position 437,832 of record ML787668.1, on the reverse strand, counting down.
ATTCCTCTACAGATATGATATGAAAATATCTGTGCAACTCTTCAATGGTGGTCCATTGGGATTGACATTCTTCCTTGTAGCTTCAACAGATTCGTTTGCATAATGGTGACATCTATCAATGACATAAACACGATAATCTATAGGTAGCAACGATTTCACACATTTCTCATGCAGCCTGTCAAGCAATCGACACAACAGTTTAATAGACAATGATCGCCTTTCATGGGTTGCAGCAGGTCCTTCATGAAAGATCCTCTCTTGTGCGCCCTTCAACAACTTCTAATTCCAAGTCCGATCTCCTTGTCATGGATTCAACAGACAACGAACATATGCAACAACACATAAATAGGGATCACATCCTTAACATCATATCCATGCAGCTCCTTTACCTCAATGGCTTTGATACCAAAATGGAATTCATGAGAGAGCAAATACACACAAAATATACACACAATAATAATTTGTATTGCAAAAATTACAAAAAGATACATCACACTTAAATAAGTGTTGTGAGATCCAACTTATTCCAGTCTTGGAGGGAGAGGTTTAGAGAATATCTCATCATCCTCCAACAAACCCAATCCAATCCCTAAACTCTAGTATGTAGCATTAATTAGGCATTATCTCTAACAATTATCATATTGACTTTCAACCAAATAAAACAATAAATTTTGTGGAGTGTGGTTATCATATTGACTTTGAACCAAATAAAACAATAAATCATTGCATGACCACTTATATATTACATCTACTGCATATTGCACATGCAATACATTTAATAACTTAGAAATTGGAGATAATTAGAAATCAAACACTTTCATTTATCTTGGACTATAATATTGGGCAAGTCTACTATGTAGTAGCATTCAATGTTGAAGCAAAAAATATATACACCATCAAATCACTTTGATATATAAGCAGGAATATATCATACTATGTATATACCGCATGTCATTCCTTATAATTTAATGCTGAGTAACAAGTTGTATATATTACTAGCCATAATATTGTATTCAAAGTCCATGATAATGTCTGTTGGATGACCTGAGCACGCTAACGTCTTGCATACTTCCACATTCACGTCAGGATTTTATATGACTCATTGTTTCCATGATGATCCATTGAATTTGGTTCCTTTCTTTCTCATAACAAAGGAAATAAAGTATGAACAACCACGCATCCTTCATTGTGGTAGGAAGCTATGCTGGGAAAACCATCCATATAGTTAAATCATACGACACCATTCAGATCCTTCATAAAATAGTAAGCACCGAAATTCCCTCAAAGTTTACTATGCCACTCTAATTTGTTCTACATCGCGTAGAAGATGCTTGTGCTTTCTCAAAATGATCAACTGAAAGGTAGGAAACAAGTATTTCCTTCTTCCTCACTATTTGTTTCAATTTCCATTATCTCTCATATCGTTGGCTTCCTTAATATAACCAATGTCCCCTAAATTTCCTAATTCTCCAAATGCTCTCGTATAATCCCATTTTCACAATACCATACGTGAGGCTTCTCTCTGTCATCCGTTTGAGATGTAGAAGTCTAACGTAGATGGAGGCTTTCAGAAAAGAGTGTCAACATACTTCATTAGAAATATTATGAATGATGGGAGGTTAAACTCAGATGAACGTGGCCTTCCAGTGGTTAGGGATTTGCAAATGATGAGCTGTATGGACTCTACAATACTCCACAATTGCAGAAGGATTATGCACAGTTGGTCATGGCAAGAGGCCAATATTGGAAACCAAAGCTTGAGAGTAGAAGGGAAAAGGAGAGGACTGGAGGCTATATGATATTCATGAAAATTAAGAGATCAGGATATATTAGGTATGTTTGGGTTTGTTGAGAGATTCTCAACAAACATGTACGTGTCTAGGTTTAGAATCACCATTTCATGATATGATTTCTCTTGATTAGTTGAATGTAGGAGAGCATTTTAGCTAGGGTTTTGATGAAACCCATTTTGAGATAACTCAAGAAAATCAAACCAGTCCTAAACATTTCCCTAAAAAAACCACTTACTCATATAATAACATGAATTACAAACGGTTAGATATGATCCCCTACGATGGTTTTATTGTTTGGATCGAAAACCGATTGGTCGGAAAAATATTTGTGATTAAGAGTATTGGACAACTAGATAAGTATATCATCAGGATTAAGTTAGTCGAATATAAAAAGAAAAACAGTCTACATGTAGTATAGTTTTCTTTGTTTAAATAATTTAAAAATAAAAGAAGTGCATGTAATTGAATATTGAGAGAAGCTATCCGGGTTTATCTATAGACAAATGGTTTTATTTTTTTTCTGTTATATTGAGTTTAGATGGCATAGATTAAATAGATTTTCCTAGCATGTTATTTTTATAATATGTTATTGGAATTAAATCTGAGTTTGAGTAGAGTTGTTTACAATTTATGTAAGATGGAAAAACTAACAAACACTTGGTTCAATGGTATGTAAACTAAAGTGAATTAGGTCTAAAGTCTTATTTGTAGTGTTTACACTTTTTTTTCATATACCCATGAATTTCTATGGGGAGTCCCTTTTTATTAATAAACATTCAATTATAACAAGTGTTGCATGGAAGTGTAGTCCTTGCCAGGTTGAATTGGGAATAAATGCACAGGGACGGGAAAACGTAGTAGAGGAAGATGGAAACTGCAACGAAGATGTGGCAAGCAACATGAAGCTCGAGTGGTATCCATGCAGTAAATGACACACAACCTCTAGAGTCCCATTTATGTTTTGAAAGTATATAATCTATTTTTCTATGTTGAAAATTTATGTCTGTTTTGTCTCTAAATGTGACAAAAAAAGGTTATATTCAAATTAAATAAACACAATTTCTTGACATTCAACATAGTGGAAGATAAAAATTTATGATGACATAAATATAAAAGGAGATAAAAAATAGTTTAATTTGAAATATATCAAAAACTAATATTGTTTGTTACATATTCCTAGAAATTTAAATGCATTTGTCATATAGACTGGGAGTGGGGCTCCCGTGGACCATAAACATAGTAGAAGATAAAAATTTATGAGGACATAAATACAAAAGGAGATAAAAAATAGTTTTATTTGAAATATATCAAAAAATAATATTGTATGTTACATATTCCTGGAAATTTAAATGTGTTTGTCATATAGACTGGGATTCAGGCTCTCACGGACCATAAGAGAAACATGTACAAGAAATAGGACTGTGGAAAGAAGAAGTGGGCGACGATAGAGTGTAATACCTGAAAAGAACAAATTGAAAGGTATCAGTCTTTGGCTAGACATTTATATTTAAAAAAGTGGGATAACTTAGTTGATAAACAAAGAAGGATGTGATCAATATAGAATTACAGTGATGGTACATATCACCCCTTTTGCTATTTCTTTGTTGGTGCCTTTTTATTGATGTCGTCGACGACTACTGGAATCATGGCAACTGCCTGTTGTCTTTCGTCGGTGACCTGCCTCAGTTCCCTTTCGAGCCATTCTTCAATGTAGCTTCTCATTGGGGCGACACTTGTTTATCGAAAGCTTGCTTAGTTAATGGAAAGGAGTTGATGATTTAGTTGTGGTCTTGGAAGTCATTGTTCCTTCTGGCTAAGTTTATTCTGGTAAGCTTTGTGAATAATTTTCTTTCTTTGATATGGCTTGTTCACATGACTAGACAATGAGATGCAGGTTCTTCACTTTTTCTTTCCAGGATGCATTTAATTGAGCAATCCGGTTTTTGGATGGGAGATATTATTGTCTTATTCTCGTTTCTCTCATGTTGTTGACAATGGTTCCAAAAGGAAGGACCGTGTCTAAATAGAAATGTTCTTCATATTTTAAATCTGCATGCAAACGTTTGAGAAAATTATGTTCCCTCGTTCCAAGGGAAGTCATGGTTTGTTAGGTTTCCCACACCTCAATAATCAGTTCCATTCTTTTCTTGATATTCTTCTCCACATATCCTCTACACGATCCACAAAGGATGGAGGATCCTTTTAACTTGGATGCAGGGGTGGCAGACATGGCTATTGCCAAAGGATTGGCAAGCAATGGCATAGGAATCAAAGCTTATTCCAATTCTTTGACCCAATCCTTCAGTTTGGCATTATCGGCCTCAATTCCTCCAATGGAATCATTAAGAGAATCTGTGGTTGCTATGTGAAGTCGACAGATTTGGGATGACCTCATTTTCGCAAGGTTTACCTCTAAATGAGATTTTCCTTTCTTATTTCTTACATCCTTTTTTTTCAATAATTAGTTTTTTGGGCTGATTGTCAAAAACAATGCTCTAGAACATGAAGGATTCATCTTAGTCAAAATTTTTAGTGTCAGCTATGTCCATTGGATGACTATACTGAATCACATCTTTAGGCTGGTCAAGGTAGCGAAATATGCTATCCAGATCAAGCTCAAGTTCCATGTTCTCACTCTCAATTTCAGGTCTTTCGTTTGTCCCACAATTTTTTTTCGCTTCTTTTCCACATGAAAATTGTGATAAATATCAATCTTAGGGCGAGGAGGGTCGTTATATCCTCCTTCTTTTGAATAATTTTGAGTTTCTTTTTTGTTGTGATGGGTTGTTGGAGTGATGCTCCGGGATGCCGTACTTTTGGGAGTGCTATCGAGGATTGAACACTCTTCTCACTAGGACATTTTGCCTGTTGCTTGTACAACTCAATGGTGCTTTGTAGTGTGTATAGGTCATCGAAATCAGAAGTAGAAGCATTGTCATTAGTTTCTCTGTCTTCGATCAAGTGTTTTTTGAAAAACAAATTTCCGAAGGCAAGTGTTTGTAAATGTTGTAAAAAAGCATTATTAGGATCAAACCCTCTTAGGCTTTTAGCATATATTAGGTTCAAGTTGTTGAAATGGGATGCAAATTCATTAATTTTGTTGACGTTCCTCAACACCATGTCCCCGACTTTCCAAGGGAGAGGAATGAACTATTTTTTTCTCTTCTCTTGGAATAGATGCAACCATTAGTTGTATTTCCTTACTACTTCTGTAAAACATATTATGTCCATAATGTGACATGGAAGGAGAGTAGGTTTTCCCTTGAGCCAAAAATCCTTGTCACAATGTAATTATCCATATGTTCAAGTGGCCCTTTCCTGTCCAAAAGCCTGGTTTCCTGGTGAGATATGCGGGGAGCATCTTCTCCTAAAAACAAAAATTTGAAAACAGAAACAAAGCCATTAAAAAGCTCATAAAAACAATGGGAGGCCTTGTGTTTCCAGAAGGCCTGGTACTAGAACGGTACTGGCTCGAATTCCTAGTTTACCTTCTTGGACAGAGACTGTTTCAGAAACTGGAAGCAATGTCCTATCACAAAAACTAAGTAGGATGACATATAAAATTTATTATCCTTTTTGAAGCCTGACAATTGGGAACAAAATTCATGGGAAATCAGCTTGCCCCAATAAAAAATGGCTTGTTCCTTGACTGTGAAATACGAAATATAAAGAGCCATGTGGGAAATAGTTGTTGTGGACTCCTGTCCCGTTATTATTGTAAACAACCAGGCAATTTCCCAGAATGGATTTCTAAATGAACTAACCTACAAGGTTGTGATATCTTTAGGAAATTCCATTGGGTCTTCCAAGAACTCGGGCAAGATGTCCAACCCATTATTATGATTTCTTAGGAACTTCTTGGAATCTTCTTCTTTGAACGTCAATGTTGGCTTCGAAAATCTTAACATCTAGTGGAAGCCCTGAGGTGACAAAGAAAAAAAAGAGCGGTCCCGCAGTGGAATAATTTTTTGTTCTGAAATATATTTATTGATGCAAAAAGAGACTAGCTCCTTACAGTCAAAAACTTAAGGGACACAGCCTATACGAGCAATCCCAGAGGTCCAAATTACTTTGTTCTGGGCGACAAGCGATGAGTAATAAGAATATGCCCCGGACCACTAGAAGTTCAGGTCCTTGCGCCTACATATTTTCACTGTATCTCCACATAACTGTTGTCGAGATAATTCCATAGGTTTATGAGAACGTTCGTTTTCTCCAGAAGATGATTAAAATGAACAGTTGGAGGCGATAATATTACTCTCCGCAAATGTTGGTTCAATGCTTATGAGTGGGAAATCTCCTCCAACCTTTCGCTCATTAATGACAATCTCTATGGGTGCTACATGATGAGTTGTTAGCAATAAAGCTTACTTATTGCATATTTATAAGTGTGAAGGTGGAGGTTACAATGAAGAGAAATTAAGGATTGGAGGTTTCGTGAGCATGCGAACCCAACGACATGCGAACGACATTTCATGATTTTGAAATCAACACTCAGAAGGGATAATATAACCCTCCACAAATCTTGGTTTAATGTGTATTAATTGGAGATGTCCTCGAGCCTTTAGATCGTCAATGACAATCTATACGGTTCCTGCACGATGAGCTGTTAGAATTAAAGCTCACTAATTGCATATTTAGAAACAAGATATATATATATATATATATATAAACATTTTTTTATTATAGACAAGTGTGAAGGTGACAGAGATGGGGAAGAGGAAGGAAGGAATGGCAAGGTATGAAAAGTGTCCGGACAGGATTCAAATTAGGGTTACGAGGGATACTCAGGAGAGGTGAGTGTCCGATGGTCAAATTTTATGTATCATAATTTTTGACTGCAAAATGTGTAAAACGAAAGACAGCATGATGGGGTAGTTCAATGATCGGTTTGTATATTTGTGAAATTCTGGAAACGGTCAGTTGGACTCATTTTCGAAATGGAGGATTGAAAATTTCATGAACGGACAAACCCGACGACGTGCAAATGACATTACATGATGTTTGAAATTAATAGTCGGAAGGGATAATATAACCATCCAGAAATTTTGGCTTTATGCGTATTGATGGGAGATATTTTCAAATCATGGTTTAGCATTAACGCTTTCTAATTGCATACTTAGAAATAAGATCTTATATATACTTGCTAATTGCTAATTGCAAAGGGCGCGGGCATAGGAAACAATGATTAGAAAATGGATATTTCTTGAACCTGCCAACATGACGATCCTTGAAAGAAATTCGAAGAAATGGTGAAGTATGGAAAGCAAATGGATGGGCTTCAAAATGGGGTGATAATAGTTCCACATGAGATGTGAGGACTCAGAAGTCAAATTGTATGTCTCAAATTTTTTCAGTGCAAAATGTGTACCAGGGAAGAGGGGATGATAGGTAGACTTTAACACAGAAGATAGTATGATGTGAGTCTAGTTGTAAATTTGTATATCGTGAAAGCCAAGGTACTATTTGCAAGTTACAGAACAATATAAGTGCAATCTAGAGCCCGCCTACCCGGGAATTCGCAGTCGGAGAAGTGGCTGGGTATGGAATGGGGAAGTGGTCGGTCGTAGTCATGATATAAAAACATGAGTGCAAATGTGAACCCGTGAGTCCGCCAACCTATGCAGATAGACTTTTTTCGGAAAAAAAACTAAGTGACAAGAAAGATAAAGTACATGGAAAAGAGAAACAGGAATTTGGTTAAGTATAGAAGAAAAAAAAGAAGGGTTAATATATTCACATATGTAATAGATATCCCATTTCCTGGCAAGATATTTTCCACATGTTTCTGGTGAAGTTATATACTTATTGCATATACTTGGAAAGAAGTGCGAAGGTGGCGGGCACAAAAAACAATGACTAGGAATTGGAAATTGTCTAAACCTGCCAACCCGACGATCTACAAAAGAGATTAGAAGAAATGGTCATGGAAAGCAGTCGGACAGGCTTCAAAATAAGCTGACAAGGATTCCCAAAGAGATGTGAGGCCCGGACGGTCAAATTGTATTGATCAGAACTTTTGAGTGCATACTGTGTAGCACAAAAGAGGGGTTGATGTAGGAGTTTTTGATAGTGAGAGGGGGGTGAATCAGTATCAAGTAAAATTTAAAACCTTTTTCAACTTATACTTAAACCATTCAAATATATCCAATGAGCAATGAACAATAGTATAAGAGTTACACCAATACACTATAATACACCATGCACAATATATGAGAAATAATCAATAGTTTATTGTTCAATGGAAGTAATGACTTCCAAAGGTAGCTACAACTTCCAAATGTAGAGGGAGGGATAAAACTCCAAGAGGAAGATAGAATCCTCCAATATCAAGAGAGAGTTGAACTCTCCATCCTTTCCCCTTCCTTCCACCCAAGAATATATGAGAGATAATAAAATTTACATTAAATCATCACCATCAACCAATCATCACATAGAACCTGATAATGCTTCCCGAGACTTCTTCAATTTTGGAAATTCTTCAATTCTTGGAGTACTCTGATCCTATAGATAATATTACTCAATGTATTCTCTGAAACTCCTCCAATTTTCACTCCTTGAATCCTCCCCAAAAAGAGCTTATAGAAACAATGGTAAACTTTATTCAATTCTGGTCTGTTCAGAAGACCCAACTTTTACAGCATGCCCTGCACTAAATATTTCACATCCGATTTTGAAACTAGTTCAAAAGAAACTACAGTCCATACTATTTCCAATGGAAGTGATCCCACATCAGTTGGATTCTATATGAAAAAGTTATGAATGTTTTACCCGAAACACCTGTTTATTGACTAGCTTCAGGACTGGTCACAAACCCTATCTTCCATAGAGTGTATCTCCATAATTATAGTGAATAAAGAGCCAAAAGTTTTACCAGAGGTACCTTGATATTTCTTCTCAATACCATAGCGATTTCACTAGCTGAATCATTTTAGAAAACAAGTTATAGAAAAAATGGTAAGATGACCTGAAAATAACATATCTTAGAACACATCACCAAAAGACTTCATCCTCCCTTGAAATCCAGCCTTCTTATCTTCTTATTAACTCTAAAATTTGACTTGTATCAAATGAATTTATAATGATGTTTATTTATACCATTTATGTCACTTCCTTTTAACATTAGGGCTGACCTGACACTTTCTTATTTTGTATTTCTTTTCTTTAATTATTTCCAGGGCCTACATGTACTTCCTTCTTCAATTCACTTTGTCATCTTAAAAAATTCATTTCTCCTCAACCATGAGGATCCACGTGACGTGCCACATACCACCGGAAATAGCATGATGTATACTATCCATTCATGGGTGTTGTATATGCATGTGCATTGTCCTTCATGTCCAAATACCTTTATCAATCTTGCGGTCCAAAACCCATGACTAGGGTTAACATTAATGACGACAACCAATCTTCCAACAATCTCCCCCTTTGTCATTGATGGAAACACTCATGCTCCCCCTATCATCATGATCCAAATATCTCTCCCCCTTTGACATCAATGGCAAAGGTTAGGGCTGCTCCCCCTAAGCTTAATGGAAAAATGTAACTCTTTTCTTTGGGGTTGGTCCCCCTGAACATGTGGCACTCAATAATACTTTATACTTATTTTTGGTCTTTGGGACATTTTCTTCCTTAGAATCCTTTTTTGTGGCTTCTATCTTCTCTCTCTTATTCATGTCTAGGATGTATATGTTGTTTGGTCTCCTTGTTGCAGTTGCAACCAATCTTCCTGATTTATTTTCTCTAATTTTACATTTTCGGGAATCAAAAGTAAGAGTGTATTCTTGATCACACATTTTACTAACACTAAGTAGATTATGATTCAAGTCTTCAACCAATAGTTACATTTTTTCTTCCAAGCTCTGCTACACCTTCTCCAAGTATTTTGGCAGATGAGTCATCTCCAAATGCAACATTGCCACCCTTTCTCTTAAAGCTGATGAATTTGTCTTGATCCTCGGTCATGTGTGAAGAACATCCACTGTCTATGTACCATTCATCTTCTTCTTTACATTCTTCAGTGTTCAATGCTATTCGACAATCTTCATTGTTTGGAATCTCTTTCCTTCTCCATATTGTGGTTGGCATAGGGACATCTTCATTCATATATATGCAATCTCGTTCTTTGTGACCAATATAATTGCATTTGTATCATACAATATTTTTGTCCATCAACGGGTAAAATGAATTGTAACTTCTGTTGACAAATCCACGATTATTTCCATATCTTCTCTTTACACCATTCATGTTTCTTGCGTATTTGTTCCTTTCATTGATTCTGCAATTAATTGCCTTATGTCCAAATTTTTTGAAAGTATAACAATGACCAAGAAAGAAATTTTGATACCTTGGAGTAAGTGGGCTTCTTTGTGATGTAGTCCATCTGGGTTCATGATCTATTCTTCTGTAGTTTCCTTCATACTGATTGAAGCTTCTTTGATTCCTGAAGGTAGGAGATCTTCTTGGATATTCATCTCTTTTGTAATCATTCCTTCTTTCTGGTATCATGGTCCACTTCACATCAATTGTCTGTGTAGCTCTTTCTTCAACCTTCTTGTTGGTATTTCCATCTTATTTGTATGAAGTTTCACCCATGCATCCAAGATGTGTTAATTCTTTTGGCACTTGAGAGTTTCTTAAGCTCTTCCTCAATGAGACAACTTCTTGTT
>ML787668.1:365270-427320 GCA_009831015.1 Picea engelmannii | reverse complement strand
TTGGCACTTGAGAGTTTCTTAAGCTCTTCCTCAATGAGACAACTTCTTGTTCAAGTTTCTCACAATCTTCTTCTTTCTTCTTCATTTGGACATTCCTTACTTCTCCTATTCTTCTTTCTTCTTCGAGTAGAGTTTTCAAGGAAGTAGTTTCTTATCTTAGTTTCTCAAAGTCTTCTAATTGTTTCTTCAAGATTACAACTGTCTTTTCACAACTAACCAATTCACTTCTTATTTTTCTACGTGTGTCTTTGAGCTTGCTATTTTCAATCTCAACATGATTCAATTTTTTAAGATTCTCATATTCTTGTTGAATCATTTCTACTTCATGATTTTATTCTTCTTCATTGTCATATCTTTCAATCCTTGGATGAGGACATTCAAATTCAACATGTCCTACTCCTTCACAATTAAGGCAAAAGAACTGACCTCTATTTTCTTCTTTGAAATTTGAGATGTTGTAATCTTCTTCAACTTCTTCTTCTTCTTCTGATTCTTCCCTTGCATAAAGGTCTTGTAGCTTGTCCCAAATCTCTTTTGATGATACACATGATCCCACCTTGGATTTCACTGAATCTATCAATCCATCTAGGATGGTATCTATTGCTAGTTTGTTGTTCCTTTTTGCTTCCTTCTGAGCTACAGTCTTTGGTTTCTTCAAAGCATTATATCCTGAAGCAACTGAGAACCAAACATTTGCCCCAAGAGATTTCAAGTAAGTTTCCAATCTATTTTTCCAGTTTTCAAAATTTCTTCCATCAAATGGTGGAATCCCATTTGGAATGTTTTCTTCCATTTCCGCATAGGATATTCCTTCCAATGGTTAAATTGTACTGAAGGTAACCCACTCTGATACCAATTGTTGATACTGAGAGGGGGGTGAATCAGTGTCAAGTACAATTTAAAACCTTTTTCATCTTATGCTTAAACCATTCAAATATATCCAATGAAGAATGAACAATAGTATAAGAGTTACACCAATACACCATAATACACCATGCACAATATATGAGAAATAATCAATAGTTTATTGTTCAAGGGAAGTAATGACTTCTAAAGGTACCTACAACTTCCAAATGTAGAGGGAGGTATAAACCTCCAAGAGAAAGATACAATCCTCTGATATCAAGAGAGAGTTGAACTCTCCATCCTTGCCCCTTCCTTCCACCCAAGAATATATGAGAGATAATAAAACTTTACATTAAATCATCACCATCAACCAATCATCACATAGAACCTGATAATGTTTCCTGAGACTTCTTCAATTTCTTCAATTCTTCAATTCTTGGAGTACTTTGATCCTGTAGATAATATTACTCAATGTTTTCTCTGAAACTCCTCCAATTTTCACTCCTTGAATACTCCCCAAAAATAGGTTATATAAAGAATGGTAAACTTTATTCAATTCTGGTCTGTTTAGAAGACCCAACTTGTAAAGCATGCCCCTCACTCAATATTTAACATCCGACTCTAAAAATTGTACATAAGAAACTACAGTCTGTACTCTTTCCAATGGAATTGGTCTCACTTCATTTGGATTCTGTATGAAAAATTTATGACTGTTTTACCCGGAACACTTGTTTATTGACTAGCTTCAGGATTGGTCACAAACCCTATATTCCATAGAGTGTATCTCCATAATTATAGTGAATAAAGAGTTGAACATTTTACCAAAGTTACCTTGATATGTCTTCTCAATACCATAGCGATTTCACCATCTGAATTGTTCTATAAATTTTTTTATAGAAAAAATGGTAAGATGACCTGAAAATAACATACCTTAGAACACATTACCAAAAGACTTCATCCTCCCTTGAAATCCAACCTTCTTATCTTCTTATTACCTCTGAAATTTGACTTGTATCAAACGAATGTATAATGATGTTTATTTATACCATTTTTTTCACTTCCTTTTAACATTAGGGTCGACCTGACACTTTCTTATTTTGTAATTCTTTTCTTTAATTATTTTTAAGGCCTACATGTACTTACTTCTTCAATTCACTTTGTCATCTTCAAAAATTCATTTCTCCTCAACCATAAGGATCCATGTGACATGTCACATACCACCGGAAACAACATGATGTATACTATCCATTCATGGGTGTTATATATGCATGTGCATTGTCCTTCATGTCCAAATACCTTTATCAATCTTGTGGTCCAAAACCCATGACTAGGGTTGACATCAATGACAACAACCAATATTCCAACAAGAGTTTGGACGTCAATTTGTATATCACAAAAGTCAGGGGGATGTTTACAGGTCAAGGAACACTGGAAGTGCACTCCACCTGTCTGGGAATGCACAAGCAAAAAAGTCACGTAAGTATGGAATTGGAGGTGCGAAAGAGATTCCAAGAAATGGAAAAATATGGAAAGCGGACGTAAGGGCTTCAAAACAGGGTGACAATAGTTCCCTAGGATATGTGAGGATCCGAAGGTCAAATTGCAGGTCTCAGAACTTTTGTGAAAACTATGTATCACAGAAGAGGGTATGATGTGGAGTGCGACAATAAATGTGTATATTATGGAGGTCCGGGTGCTGTTTGCAGGTCACAGAACAATGGAAGTGCAATATAGAGCCCGCTTTCCTAGGGATCCGTGATATGAAAAGTGGTTAGGCATCGAATGGCTAGCGGTCGGTTAGAGTCATGATATAAAAGAACGAGCGCAAATGTGAATCCGTGAATCGAACAATGCACACATTGAGACATTTTTGGAAAAAATGACTAAGTAACGAAAAAGAGAGTAGAGGGGAAAAAGAAACAAGAATTTGGTTAAGTATAGAAGAGGGAAAAGAAGGTCCAATATATTCAAATATGAAATAGATATTCCATTTCCTACCAATATCATTTATATATGTTTATGGAATTTTTTTATATATATTTCATATACTTGGAAAGAAACCTGAAGGTAGCGGGCATAGGAAATAACAACTAGAAATTGGAAATTTCTTGAACCCACGAACTCGACGATCCACGAAATAGATGTCAAGAAATCGTCCAGTGTGGAAAGTAATCATATGGTCTTAAAAATAGGGTGACAAGGGTTCCCGAGGAGACGTAAGGCCGCGACTGTCAAATTGTAAATATCATAACATTTCAGTGCAAAATGTGTAACACAGAAGAGGGCATGATGTGGGAATCCAGAAGTAAATGTGCATATCACAGAAGACGGAGTGTTGTTTGCAGGTCATAGAACAATGGAAAGTGAAATTTAGACAAGGGGAAGCACTCGGTCGAAACACGTGAATCCGCCAACCCGCGCAGTAAGACATTTTTAGAAAAAAACAACTAAGTAACCAGAAAGAGAAACTACAGGGAATAAAAGAGTGGGAAAATAGAAAGGAGGTGGGCAATTTTTATAAGTGGGAATCTGTTTCAAAAAATCCCCATTGTTGCAAAACCATCATTTTCTAGTGATTTTTAGCAAATTCTTTGTTGAATATTAGATTTTATTGCAACTTGTGGGAGTAATTGTGTTCTTGATACATTCTTCCATGAATTTAACATATTAACTTAAGTATTAAAATTCTTGCATGATGGGTTGTTAGCATTAAAGCTTAATAATTGCATGTCTAGAAACAAGAATGACAATCTTGTTGCAACATTATAATTTGGTCTTTCTATGTTCTATCTGCATTACGAATACAATTGAATGCTGGTTTGAAATTGTTTGAAATTCATTTTTGTTTCCATAAAATCCTGATGGATTGACATAGTGCATTATCATATAATTGTTAAATGCTCCATTTTAGAACAAATTAGTTAAGAAAATACAATATTTAAGAACTATGAGACTATCAAACCATGCCAATGAGAAGAGGTGTTAAATCCATAAAAGAAGCAACAACCAAGACTCCAAGGCAATTTTTTTAATAGTAAATCCATTTAAAAAAAATAATAGTGAGCATTGTATATCTATCCTTAGAAATTGGAACGAGTTCTTTGGGCCAAAATATTGAACATATTTTCCATACAAATGCATAGGATTTACAACATGCAAGAACCATCAAGATGCTCTTCAACATGCATACAAAACTAATTACCATGCTTTTTTTTAGGAAATCCTTGCAGTCTTATCCTCAGTGGATAAATGTTTAGTGTCACGATATCAATATTTTGCAGAAGACCTGAGCTAACAAAGAAATAGGAGAGTGGGTCCATAATGTAATAAATCCTTGGGTTTGATGCATATGAACAACACTCCTGCGGTAAAATTGATAGTTATCAAAAGATTCCCGTGAGGAAGAAGACAAAAAACGTTGCAAGGAAAACATAATAGCCTGAAACTAGAAATTAGGACACACCAAGAAACCACCTCCTCACATTTGAAAACTTCAAGGACATAGGTTGCACGAGCAATTCCAGAGGCCCAAATTATTCCATTATGGGTGGAAGGAGATGACTAGTAGGAATATGCCTTGCACCAATGGGAGTTCTAGTCCTCATTCCCGAATATGTTAATTTTATATCTAGAGAACATGATAGTGGTCCCGCAATTGAATACTCTTTTGGCTTAAAATATATCTCTAGGAGGATCAATAGATCATTTCCTTATAGTGAAATACTTCTGCCCAGAACAGAGTAATTTGGACCTCTGGAATTCCTAATTTCGAGCTGCAAATTGACTATTGTGTTCAACGTCGGTTTCTTTTATGAAACCCCTTCTTTTGGTGTTGTCAAGATTACCATCTTCGATCTAGGAAGTTTTGCTCATTCTGGTTGATTTCAATTTGGGCACAATATTAGGAACAATCTCTGCATTGCCATCATTCATTGTCGTATGATCATCCATCAGATCATATTCTTCTTTCTCAAAATCCATCGCATCAACCTCTATTCCAACCATCAATGCAAGAGGGTAGGTTGTATGAGTAGGCAGGGTTGCCTTGGAATTCTTTGGCTTGAAATATATCTCTCGGTGCACCAAGGGACCATCTCCTTTTTTTCTCCTAGGCGGAGGGAGATGAGTAGTAAGAATATTCCCTGGAATACTGGAACCTCTAGCCATCATGCACGAAGGTGTTTACTATATCTAGACAGAACTGCTATGGAGTTGCTGCCATAAGTTAATGAGAATTTCCGTTTGCTCCATATGATGTTTGAAATGAAAATTGGGGAGGGATAATATAACCCTCTGCAAATATTGGTTTAATGTGTATCAATGGAAGATATCCTCAAGCCTTTCGCTGATCAATGATAATCTTCAGGGTTTGTGTGCAATGAGTTGTTACCATTAAATCTTACTAATTGCATATTTAGAAAAATGTGCGAAGGTGGTGGTGACGACGAAGAGTGATTAAGAATTAGAGATTCCATAGAGCCATCAACCAGTTGGTGCATGAAAGATATTGCATCATATATGAAATGAATACTTGGAAAGGATAACACTCTTCTTCATAGATCTTGGTTTAATTCATATTAATGACAAATCTTCTCCAGCCTTCCAGACATTAATGACAATTTTAACAGTTTCTGCACGATGAACTACTAGCATTACTACTTCATAATTTCATATATAGAAAGAAGTAAGAAGGTGGTGGGGATGGCGAAGAGCGACTAAGCATTGTACATTTCGTCCACCCACCAACCCACGAAACAGAATCCAAGAAATGGCCAAGTATGGAAAGCGGTCAGGCGGGTTTCAAAAATAAGGTCACAAGATATACCCAGGAGACGTGAGGGGACGATGGTCAAATTGTATTTCACAATGACAGATTTCAGCCATCAATTTGTATATCGCGGAATTTCAGGTGTTGTTTGTACGTAGCAGAACAGTGGAAGTGCAATTTTGAGCAAGTTTGCCCAGGAATCGATGAAGGTAATAGTGTCCAAGTATGCAATGGACAATTGGTTGGTCAGACTCGTGATATAAAAGCATTGGACATACACTGAAGAAGAAAAAAGGACACATCCAGAAAAAGGACCAAGTAAATAGAAAGAAAAAAAATAAGATAAAGGGGAATTTGTTTTCTAATTTGTAGATCCGAGAATTGCGGGTGTTGTTTGCAGGCAGCGAAACAATGGAAAAACAATATCGAACCCGCCTATCTGGGAACCTGCGATTGGACAAGAAGTTGGTCATACTCATAATATAAAAGCATTAGACATACGCGTAATAGGAAAAAAGGACACATTCGAAAAAGTAAACAGAAAGAGAAAACAAATGAGATAAAGGGGAATTTGTTTGCTAATATGTAGATCGCAGAAGTCTGGTTGTTGTTTGCAGGAAGTAGAACAATGGAAACACAATGTTGAACTCGCCTATAAGGGAAACCGCAATCCAAAAAGTTTGTTCAATATGAAATGGGGAAGCGATCAGTCAGGCTGATGACATTAAAGTAACAGTGGAAATCAGAAGACACAAATCCAACAATTCCCGCACCTAGACATTTTTCGAAAAACTAGTAAGTAACCAGAAAGGGAAAGCAAAGGGAAAAAAGAAAGGGGATGGAAATTTTTGGAAGTGAGAATTGGTATACGAAATCTGCATTGATGGTCTTAATAGTAACTATGAAGTGCATTAAACATGTGAACAGGTTCTTTAGACAAGGAATAGATACAACGATCCATGCTTATAGTTTCCAGGATCTGTTTGTATAAGAGAAGCGTCGAAAAGCTACAAGAAAATCAATTTTGGGATGTTTAAGTAAAGATATTTTATTGTCATCTTCACCGCAAGTATAACAATGATGGATTTTAATTTTAATGTCCTCTTGTTGATATGATAGTTCCATTGGACTTTGCATAGTATATATTCTTTTATCTCAAATTATTTCAGGAGATTAATTTTGCTAAGTTCATCGATCAAGGAAAAGTTCTCAAAAAAGAGAAAAAGGGGAATGTGTTTCCTAATTTGTAGATCACGGAAGTATGGGTGTTGTTTGCAGGTGACAAAACAACGAAAAAACAATGTTGAACCCCCCTATCAGGGAACCTATGATCCAAAATGTTTGTTCAATATGAAACGAGGAGGCAGTTGGTCGAGTTGTTGATATAAAAGTAAGTGGAAATCTAAATACGTGAATCCATCAAATCCCGCACCTAGACATTTTCTGAAAAATGAGTAAGTAACCAGAAAGGGAAAGAAGAGGGAAAAATGAAAGGGGATGGAAATTTTTAGAAGTGAGAATTAGTGTAAGAAAGCCCCATTGATGGTCTTAACAGTAACTATGAAGTGCATTAAACATGTGATCAGTTTCTTCAATCAAGGAATAGATACAACGACCCATGCTTAGTTTCCAGGATCTGTTTGTATAAGAGAAGCATAAAAAAGATACAAGAAAATCAATTTTGGGATGTTTAATTAAAGTTATTGTATTGTCAACTTCACCACAAGTATAACAATGATGAACTTGAATTTTAATGTCCTCTCGTTGATATGATAGTTCCATTGGACTTCGCACAGTATATATTATTTTATTTCGAATTATTCTAGGAGATTAATTTTTCTAAGTTCATCGATTAAGGAAAAGTGCTAAAAACAAGATAAAGGTGAATGTTTTTTCTAATTTGTAGATCGTGGAATTCGGGATGTTGTTTGCAGGTAGCAGAAAAATGGAAACACAATGTTGAAGTCGCTTATTCGGTAACTCGCCTATCCGGGAACCCACGATCCAAGAAGTTTGTTCAATATGAAATGGGGAAGCGGTTGATAGGGCTGGTGATATAAAAGTAAGTGGAAATCTGAAGACGTGAATCTGCCAACTCTCGCACCTAGGCATTTTCTGAAAAACGATTAAGTAACCAGAAAGGGAAATTAGAGGGAAAAAAGAAAGGGGATGGCAATTTCTGGAAGCGGTAATTGGTGTAAGAAATCCCCATTGATGGTCTTAACAGTAACTATGAAGTGAATTAAACATGTGAACAAGTTCTTCAATCAAGGAATAGATACAGTGACCCATGCTTATAGTTTCCAACACCTTCTTGTATAAGATACGCATCGAAAAGTACAAGAAAATCAATTTTGAGATGTCTAAGTAAATTTATTGCACTGTCAGCTTCACCGCAAGTATAACAATGTCGAATTCCAATTTTAATGTCCTCTCGTTGATATGATAGTTCTGTTGATTAACGTTGGTTTTCATTGATGTCAACCCTTGAAGAAAGCCCCGCGGCACAAGGTTTGGGTAATGGACCCAAGATTGTTCGATGTAAAGATGACTCATTATTGTCTTGTCATGGTTGATAAGAAGTAAAAATGGATGAATTCCAAAGTGGCCCCCTTATGGTGAAATCCCTCAAGGGAAGATGCTTTGCGGAGTAAGAGAAACTATGCTTATTTGAGGAATAATGAGATGAAGGACAATGAATTTGTGAGTTAAAATATCCTAGATGGATAGTGCTTGTCATGTCATTTCTGGTGGTATGTGGAACGTCACATAAGTCCTCATGGTTAGAGAGTTATGACCATATGAAGTTGGAGAAGCCTCATGAGTCTTATAGAATCCGCCAAGAGTCAAAGTGCTTTGCAAAAATAAATTGTTTTAAAAGAAGAAGCCCTAAAATAAGGAAAGTGTAAGGCTACATGAAGATATAAATAAGAGACAAAGCTCACTCATAAAAAAACATTTGTACATATTGTATATCTATTTTCTTGTGTAAATCTTCTTGTAAATACTTGTGGATACATTTGAAGTGGCGAATGTCTGAGGTAGCATGAAGAGTTGACGAATTTTTTTTTGGATTCATAGAAAACCCTATTTTTTGAGGTGTACTTGAGTTGTTTGTGTATAGGGTGCATACGTAGACGGGTTGGATGTGTATAGGGTGAGTACTTACACATGATGACTGTGTATAGGGTGTGTACATGTTGATAAAGACATGAAACTTGAGAATAATAAGATACAGAGGTTCTAGATTATGAGATCAAGCTCCCAAGAAGGTCTAGAGTGCTCAGATACATAAGATCCATCCATTGGTTCAAAAGTTATGTCTTATTTCTATGATTAGTGTGATTTTGATGTATGCATGAGGAATGGCAATGGAGATTTGAGGATTCTCCCTAGAGAGACTAGTGGCTACATGGGATCTTCTGTATAAGTCAGATCTACAGAAATAAAATTATGGTATATTTATCATTGATACTTCTGGTTGAGGCACATCTTGTATTTCTTGGCATATGGCTAAGAGCTTTTATGGTACATGGTTGAGATCTTGTTTTTATTGATGTATTGAAAAGTTGAATATCAGAAAGGGGTTGATGACTAAGATCATGTGAGAGATATTATACTTTTTCATGATTACACATACCTATATTCCACATGACTAGAGAGAGACATACTTGCCTTGAATAGAGGTTATGTATGAGGATGCATGAATAGGGTACAATTACAGTCTGGATACAGTGACAAGTTACATATCTATGTGAAAGAAGTTACAGAGGGTAAGAAGTTTTCAAGTGAAAGGAAACCCTAGTTTCAGAAGGCATACATAAGATGCATAACAGATAGGGAATGCACATATGCGGGCTACATAACCGATAGGGCATGTACATATGTGGGTTGCATCACTACAGGTCATGTATCTGTTGTATTTTTGTGGATACATGCTTAGTTCAGGTACAGATTGATTACATGGATACAAGTTGATACAGTTGTACAACAGTAGATCTCACAGTGATAGGTTGACAGTGGCTCCATCATTCTCCTTCTACTTCAGGGTGGCAGGACGGGGCAAGGACATGTGGTTGTAGACACCTCTCAGTTCTGGCCAGAGAACATATGGGGTTGTAGCCTCCTTCTGGTTGTAGCCAGAGAATTGGGGAGTTGGAGCTTCCCTCAAGTTGTAGCCTCAGAAACCAGGGGGTTGGAGCCTCCTTCTAGTTGCAGCTGGAAAACAAAGGAAGTTGGTGCGTCCAATGAATGTAATTCTTCAAGACATATAAGAAAAATCATTCCGTGGTTTTCTCCTGATTTGGGTTTCCATGTAAAACACCAGTGTACTGTGTATGTGTTTGATTGTTTATTTATTATTTCTCATTATTGGATAATAATTATACATTGATATAACATTTGAAGAAAATGGATTATAATTACATTATTACTGATTCACCCCCCCTCTCAGTAATCCACCAATTGGTATCAGAGAAGTTCCTTCAGAAATCATTTTAACCATTGAAAGGTAGATCATGGAGAGTACCAACTCATATAAAAATGGAATACCATAGTTTGATGGACATAAGTATGCTTTTTGGAGCATAAGGATGAAGACATATATACAGGGACAAGGATTTCAAGTTTGGAAATCAATTGTAGATGGATACACAACACCATCAGTTCCACCAACAAATAACAATGCAGTGAAACTTGGTGAGAATAATTCCAAACCCAAAAATGCACTTTTGAATGGTCTTATTGATACGGTATTCACCAAAGTTTCAGATTGTAAGTCTGCTAAAGAGATTTGGGACAAGCTTTGAAATATTTATGAAGGAGATTCAAAAGTCAAAGCAACAAAGATTCAAACTTACAGAGGTTAGTTCAAACAACTAAAAATGAAGGAAGATGAATATAGTGTAGCCTACTTCTTACGAGTCGATGAAACAGTGAATGCAATCATAGAATTGGGAGAAGAAATTGAAGAATCTGTAATTGTTCAAAAGGTATTAATATCTCTTCCTATGAGATTCAACCCTAAGATATCAGCACTAGAAGAAAGATCATATCTAAACTCAATAAGCATGGATGAAATGCATGGAATGTTCACAACATATGAGATGAGAACTGAACAGGAGAATCTAGATGTAAAAGAAGAAGCCTTCAAAGAATCCAAAAGATCAAAGAAAAAGAAAAAGGAACAAGAAGAATATAGCAGCAACAACGACGTCTAGAAGATGATGAAGAAGTGGCCAACTTCATCAAAAGATTGAACAAGGGAACCAACTGTAGGTATAGAGGTAAGCTTCCTTTAATTTGTTTTAATTATGATGGTATTGGTCATTTTGCTAACAAATGTCCTCATAAGAAAAAGAGAAATGATGAAGGTTACTCAAAAGGCAAACATATATATAAAGGAAAAATAAATACAAAGAAATATTTCAAGAAAATATTATGCATCAAAGAAGACATCTCATCATCAGATGAAGACGAAGTTAGTGACAGTGAGATAGGAAGAGTTCTATTCATGGCAATAAAAGACTCTGACAAAGAAGACTCTAAAGAAGAATATGAAGAAGCCGAAGAATAAGTCAAAGAAGAAATTGAAGAGGCAGAAGTTGACTTTCAAGAAGAATTAATGTTTTCCATAGAAGTTATTAGAAGAAAAAAGAAGAAGAACAAGAAACTACAATAAGAACTAGAAAAAAAGGAAGACACTCAAGAACTAGAAAAAATGATCACAAAATTGAAAGTTCAAATAGAATAAGATAAAAGAATTGAAGAAGCACTCAAAGAACAACTAGAAGAAAATGACAGGATCATCGGAAACTTGGAAGCATAGATTGTCACATTAAGAAAGGATATTCAAAAGAAAAATATGCAGAATAGCTCAAAAGTTTTGGATGACATTATCAGTAGTCAAAAATCTCATCTTGACAAGTCTAGACTTGGATACAATCAGACAGAAAAGGGATCAATCTCCAAAACAACAGAGCAAGAAACAAATCCAAAAATCTATGCAAAAAAAATCAAAGGGGACAGGAAGATATACAAGGAAGATTACAGAGACACTCCTCCACTGAGAATATTCAGATTTCAGAATCAACAATAGACAGATAGGCTTCAAGAATAAGAAGGATTCATAAGAGCACCTCTTTTCAGACTATCTTCAATTACTGGGTATCAAACTATATTTTTTGGTTTATGTTATGCATGTAATATTTCAGACATAAAGCTATGAATTGCAGAGCTAACAACAGGAACAATAACAACTTTGAGAGTCATACACAAAGGGATTATTCAATAATACCTACTGAAACAAAAATAAGAAGTTACAACAGGTTTCAATCTTTGAGCACTGAAGTGGAATGTTACAAATGTAACAATTTTGGACACATGGTCAAAGATTGTAGAATGACAGTCCCTCCTAAAGAACCTCAAAATAATAACAACAGTCACAGACAAGAACCTCAGAAAATGACATGGATAAGAAAGCAAGATCAATATAGCAATAAAGAATGCATAGTCGCTCTACAAGATAAGTAGAAGAAACACTGTTGGTATGTTGACAGTGGGTGTTCAAAACACTTGACATGTGATAAAGATAAATTTCTTACATTACGAAAGGAAAGAAATGGATTAGTCTCCTTCGGAAATGATAATTCATCCAAAATCATTGGATAGGGCACAATCTGAATTGGGAAAAAGAATGAAAAGGCACAAAATTTTCTACTGGTAGAAGATACGAAACATAATGTTCTAAGTGTGAGTCAAATGTGTGACCAAGGTCATAAAGTTACTTTCTATTCAAAAAAGTGTGAGATAAGAAAAGAAGGTTCTTGGAAATTGGTTGGTACAACTGCAAGAACTTCAAACAACATATATGTGTTAAGCATAATTGGAAATGAAAAGTGTTGTCTAGGAAAGGAAGATGAAATTTGTCTATGGCACAAAAGAATGGGTCACATGCATTTTGATAACCTTGTCAAAGTTAACAAAAGATAAGCAGTTAGAGAAATGACCCAGATCACGAAACCAACCAACACTTTATGCAAGCATTATCAACCAGGAAAGCAAACAAAGACCAGGTTCAAATCAAAGGAATATTAAACAACAAGACCACTGAAAATTGTGCACACTGATCTAGTTGGACCAACTACAACAAAGGAATTAAAAGGTGAGAGATATTTTATGTTATTATTTGATGATTATACAAGAATGACTGCAGTTTTCTTTCTCAAGAACAAGTCAAAATCTTTTGAAAACTTCAAGATCTACAAGGAAATGGTTGAAAATGAGATGGATTCAAGAATCAAATGCTTGAGATCTGATAATGGAGGATAATTCACTTCAAAGAAATTTATGGACTACTACAAAAGTCATGGAATAAAAAGGTAATTCTTCGTTGCTAGGACACCTCAACAGAATGGAGTTGTTGAAAGAAAGAAAAAGACAATACAAGAAATGGCTTGAACAATGATAATGGATTCCAAATTGACAGATATATTTTGGACTCAGGCAATGCATAGAGTAGTTCAAATTAAAAATAGAGTAATGCTCAGAAACAACACTAATAAAAGTCCCTACGAGCTATGGAAAGGAATACCATCAAATGTGAAGCGCTTCAGAGTTTTTGGAAGAAAATGCTACATCAAAAGAGAAGATGGAAGAATGGGAAAGTTTGACTCTTGTGTGGACTAAGGATTACTTGTTGGTTACTCAAGTACAAGGAAAGAATACAAGTGTTACAATCTAAGATTGAAAAAAGTTGTGGAAAGCATCAACGTAACAATTGATAAAACAGGCAGACCGGAATCAATGAAAGAAGAAAACAAATCAATGGAACAAATTTTCGAAGAAGAAGAAGAAGATGAAGTAGAAGAGGAAGATGAAGAGAATCCAATAGAAATAGAAGAGCAATTTCAACAAGTATCTCCAAATACACCCAGAAAACGAGTACAGAAGAATCATCCTTCAGATCAGATTATTGGAAACAAAGATGCAGGAGTTGAGACTAGAAGAAAAAACTGTTCACCAGAACAAACACACCTAGTAGTATTATATACAATTGAACCAAACTGTTTTGAAGAAGCCATCAAGGATGAATTTTGGAATAAGGCCATGGATGAAGAATTGGATCAAATAGATAAAAATGACACTTGGGAATTGGTTCTAAGACCAAAGAATAAGAATGTGATCGATATAAAATGGGTTTTCAAGAATAAATTGAGTGAAGAGGGATAGGTTACAAGGAACAAAGCTAGATTGGTATGTAAAGGATATGCACAGATTGAAGGAGTCAACTTTGAAGAGACATTTTCCCCAGTTGCTAGAATAGAAGAAATCCATTTTCTTTTATCTTATGCATGCTCCAAAAATGTTAAAGTATATCAGATGGACGTAAAATCAACTTTTCTGAATGGGGAACTTGAAGAAGAAGTCTAGATTGAACAAACAGAAGGATTTCAGTTGTCAGAGAACACAAAATATGTGTGTAAATTAAAGAAGGTCTTGTATGGTCTAAAGAAAGCTCCTAGAGCATGGTACTCCAGCCTGGATAAGTATCTGCAACAGGAAGGGTTCAGAAAAGGAAGTGCAGACAACAACCTCTACATCAAGGTAAGTCAAGGTAATATTTTATTAATTGAAGTTTATGCTGATGATATTATTTTTGGTAGTAATGATGACAGGTTAAGCCAGAAATTTGCAAAAGATATGCAGAATGAATTTGAAATGTAGCTAGTTGGAGAACTATGCTTCTTTCAGGGACTTCAGATACGTCAAAGCAACCAAGGAATTTTTATTTCTCAAACCAAGTATATCAGAGAAATGTTAAAGAGGTTTAGAATGTAAGATTGCAAACCAGTTATCACTCCCATGCAAACCGATTGTAAGTTGAGAAAAGATGATAATTTGAAGTCTACCGATCAGAGGTAATACATGTCAATGATTGGCAGCCTACTATATGTGACAACATCCAGATCAGATGTAATGCAAGAAGTTGGACAGGTGGCACGATTTCAAACAACACCAAAGGAATCACATGTATTAGTAGTAAAGATGATTTTCAAATATCTCAAAGGAACATAAGAGTTTGGATTATGGTATCCAAAAGGAAAATATCTATCACTTATTGCTTACACAGATGCAAATTGGGCAGGTTGTATTGATGACCGATGAAACACTAGTGGAGAAGCGTTCTACTTAGGTGAGTGTTTGGTATCATGGCTAAGAAAGAAACAATCATCTGTATCTTTATCTAGAGCCAAAGTAGAGTATATTTCATCAACATCATGTTGTACACAGGTTCTTTGGATGAAACAAACTCTGACAGATATACAGGTTGAGTATGATGAGCCCATTCGAATCTATTGTGATAATACAAGAGCCATCAATATCTTGAAGAACCCGGTGATGCACTCCAATATGAAGCACATTCCAATCAAGTATCACTTTCTAAGGGAGAAGGTTGCAAAAAAGAACATTAGAGTTGGGTATGTGGGAACAAAAGAACAAGTGGTAGACATCTTCACAAAATCACTTGCATGAGAATCCTTTGAATATATTCACCAGAGACTTGGAGTTATTTCTACTCCAAATTAAATGCTTTTTAAATTCTTATCTTATATGTCCTAGATTTACACGAGGAAGCACCATAAGAGGAAAACTCAGTCAGGGGGAGAAACCACAGATGGAAAGATACCTTTGCCATTGATGACAAAGGGGGAGATATTTATCAGATGAAGAGGATAGAGATAGAGGATAGAGGCATGGTTCCAGGGAGAGCACGAGTGATATGATTTTAGTATTGCATCAGAGTGTTGCCATCAATGCCAAAACAAGAGATTGTTGATTAAGGTTGGTTTTCATTGATCTAAACCCTTGACAAAAGCCCCATGGAACAAGGTTTGGGTAATGGACTCAAGATTGTTTGATGTAAAGATGACTAATTATTTTCTTTTCATGGTTGATAAGAATTAAAAATGAATCAACTCTGAAGTGGTCCTCTTATGGTGCAAGCCTTCGCGGGAAGATGCTTTGCGGCGTAATATAACCCATGCTTATTTGAGGAATAATGAGATGAAGGACAATGAATTTGTGAGTGAAAATGTCCTAGATGGATAGTGGTTTTCATGTCATTTCTGGTGGTATGTGGAACGCCACATAACTCCTCATGGTTAGAGAGTTATGACCATATGAAGTTGGAGAACCCTCATGAGTCTTATAGAAGCCCCCAAGAGTCAAAGTGCTTTGCAAAAGGAAATTTTTAAAAAATAAGAAGCCCTAAAATAAGGAAAGTGCAAGGCTACATGAAGATATAAATAAGAGACAAAGCTCACTCATAAAAACACACTTGTACATATTGTACATCTGTTTTCCTGTGTAAAGATTCTTGTAAATACTTGTGGATACATCTGAAGTGGCAAACGTCTGAGGTAGCATGAAGGGTTGATGGAGAAATTATCGGATTCACAAAAAACCCTATTTTATGAGGTGTACGCGGGCTGTCGGTGTATATGGTGTGTACGTATGTGGGTTGTATGTGTATAAAGTGAGTACGTATGTGGGATGGATTTTTATAGGGTGAGTACAAGTTGATATAGCCATGCAACTTGAGAAGATGAAGATGCAGAGGTTCTAGATTCTGAGATCAAGCTCCCAGGAAGGTCTAGAGTGTTCAGATACATCAGATCCATCAATTGGTTCAAAAGGTATGTCTTATTTCTATGATTAGTTGGATTTTTATGTATGCATGAGGAATGACAATGGAGATTTGAGGATTCTCCCTAGAGAGACTAGTGGCTACATGGGATCTTCTATGTAAGTAATATCTACAAAAATACAGTGCTGGTATATTTATCATTGATACTTCTTGTTGAGGAACATTTTGTATTTCTTGGCATATGGCTAAGAGTTGTTATGGTACATGGTTGAGATCTTGTATTTATTGATGTATTAAAAAGTTGAATATCATAAAGGGGTTGATGACTAAGATCAGGTGGGGGATATTATACTTGTTCATGATTACACATACCTATATGGCACATGAATAGAGAGAGACATACTTTCCTTGAGTAGAGGTTATGTATGAGGATGCATGCACAAGGTACAATTACAATCTGGATACAATGATAGGTTATAGATGTATGTGAAAGAAGTTACTGAGGGTCAGAAGTTTTCAAGTGAAAAGAAACCCTAGTTTCAGAAGGCATATGTAGGCTGCATAAAAGATAGGGCTCGTACATACGCGGGCTGCATAACATATAGGGCGCATACATACGTGAGATGCATAATAGATAGGGCATGTACATACGTGGGCTACATCACCACAGGTCGCGTATCTGTTATGTTTTTGTGGATACATGTTCAGTTCAGGTACAGATTGATTATAGGGTAGTTGTACAGATTGGATATAGGTCAGTGGTATAGGTTGATATAGTTGTAAAATAGTATATCTCATAGTGATAGGTTGATAGTGGTTCCATCATTCTACTTCTACTTCAGGGTGGCAGGATGGGGCAAGGATAGGTGGTTTTAGCCACCTTCTGGTTGTAGCCTCCTTCTGGTTATAGCCAGAGAATTGGGGAGTTGGAGCTTCCCTCAAGTTGTAGCCTGAGAAACTAGTGGGTTGGAGCCTCCTTCCAGTCGCAGCTGGAAAACAAAGGAAGTTGGTGCCTCCAATGAATGTAATTCTTCAAGACATATAAGAAAAAGAATTATGTGTTTTTCTCCCGATTTGGGTTTCAACATAAAACACTGGTGTACTATGTATGTGTGTGATTGTTTATTTCTTATTGCTCATTATTGGATAATAATTTTACATTGATATAACATTTGAAGAAAAGGGATTATAATTACGCTATTACTGATTCACCCCCCCTCTCAGTAATGAAACAAGTTCCATTGGATGCCACACTTTCATCGGGCTACGATCCTCCCAGACCCACTACATGAGAAGAGGACCCCGGGAAGGAGGTAGGAGCAGAGGGACAGAGCACGATAATGAAGCAGCAGGACAGATTTGAGGAAGGTATGTAGGCTGCAATAAGTGATGATATGGAGGGTGACACGTCGAAGGAGGGTGGTGAGTTCCTTGCACCACCTCCTATCTCGAATGCACCAGAACAATGACATGTCCCCACACCTTTCTTCCACCCGGAAGAGTTAGACTTGGTGTTTGACCTGAGAAGGAAGATGACAAACCAGGTCTACTGTGGAACACTCATGCACCAACACATAGACATGTTGTACAAGGATTTCTCCAATGCGTCAACAAGGCAAATATGTCTGACGTGTGCAAGACCTTATGCTTTGCCAACTCAGAATGGAGCATAATGAAGACCCCAACAAGGCCACCTCTAGAACCAATGGGTAATTGCATAGCTAGGAGTGATTTCTGGTTATGGTTAGATGTTCAGGCTCTAGTTAGGGGTTCAGTAAGCTCAAACTCTTTAATGTTTAGTCTAGTTTCAATTTCAGTTTTCATGGTTAATGCACAGACTATAGGCCACCACCTGTCCTGGTTTCCACTGGGCAGGGCAGATGACGGTCCACCTCTTTTGGACATGGATATCCAAGGCTCCCAGTTGTTCTGGTTTCTACTAATTTGGAAGAACAACTGGAAGCCTAAGAAAAAATGTTTCTTTTTGCATGTGATATAATACAATATGATCTGCCCTCTTTTTACTTAAAAAAATTAAAATAAAACCTATTAACATAATAATTAGGTATTTTCAATCACTAAGAAATAAACCATAACTATGTTCTAGGTCATAAATAACATCAAACTAAAAGTAACACAATCTCATCCACAAGTCCTCAAGGCAATGATAGGGGGATCACTTAAGGGCAATCTACATCAATGAAAATAACATGTCTCCCATCTTTTGTGACCACAAAGAAAGAAATATAATTTAGAGCATTATTCACTCTAACTTGTGATATTATATGGCCAATATGGAGAAATAAATGGTTAGAGTATGAATTTCGACCTCTTTCACTAAAAAACAAACCAAATTTTGACTTTGACTACAATTGAAACACTAATAAAAAGGATCTAGCTTTCAGTTCATATAAACCAATCATTATTTCTCCAAACCACTGAATATGCTTTAAGTGAGAAATTGACTTGTTTATCGATGAACTAAACCATTTAAACTTAACATGTAGTGTTGGCACCAAATTTATCCCTATTGAGTAAAAGGACTATACAATTTTTGAGGAAAATTTATAGGATATGTAGGGTCATTTCATTTTTTTATTTCATATGCACTTGCCCAACCTTTGACTTTTTCTCAATCCTCATCCCAAGAAAAACCTCCCCTTCAAAATTTTGGTGTACTTATCTTCCCACATGTGAGGCACATTGATATCTACTTCAATGAGACACTCTCTAATGTATATCATGAACTAGAAAATCATATAGCCTTCAACCATTTACCCCTTGGTATGTAATACATGATGACAAAATTTCTCCAATGCCTTTAAATGTATCTCCCTCAACCACGTTCTTGTCGTGTAAATATGTCCACATATTTCAATCTTCCAAACACATTAAATAAATAGTACTCATATACATTGAAGGAGCTCAAAGATAATTGCATTTGCATTTAACACATTAGATGAGGAATTAGTCACTTTAAGTACTTGATATCTTCTTCTTGATATATTTCTTTAGATAAAAACCACCTACATGTTACAATGACACATGTTTGAATAAAATGATATATACACAAATGACCCTCATAAGAGTATTTTGTTTTCTAAAAAACTAAACCATGACATTTAAATTATGGATTATAAATTACCTCATATACTTTATGTTGTTATCAAAATGGTTTAGAGAGGTAAAATAATGTCAAACATATAATGATTCATTATGTTCACTTAATAAAAAAACGACCAAATAAAAAAAAATGATTTACATCTTTTAAATCATAACTATTATAAAAGGAAAAACATTAATAAAGCTATGCCACTCATTGCCCCAACCAAAATCACAATTATTGTATGGAGTTATGCTAATCCAATATACAATATAAAAGGAAAAGAAATTAGTGTTGTCATCATCACTCTTGTCATTTTTTTTTTTTTAAAGTAAATAAAATAGTTCATTTGTGTGCTTCTGATTTATTGATAATTAAAAACCATGTTAGTTTATGCATAAATCATTGACAATTAAAAACAATTTTATTTATAAATTTTAGTTTATATATAAATCATTAATCATGAAAAACATTATTATTTATAAATGCTAATTTATGTATAAATTATTTATTTATTTATTTTTTTAATTTTTTATTTTATTGAGTTTGGAATGTGATAAATAATATTAAATAAATTGCAATTGCGTAAGTATATATTAGTGAGATCAAATTTGAATTTGAATGGAATTTCTTATAATTTAAATATAAAATTTAATAAAGAAAAATTAACAAATAATATGATTTAATGGTTGGTAAATTGGAGGCGGTCAAAAGGGACTCAGTTTTCAAGGAGTTTCATTTTATTATATCTAGATTCAATAATTAGCTAGCTATTATAACTATAATTTCAACTTTCATCTATCAACTATGTTGAAATACATTATCATTGTCATCATATTGAACATTATCACATTATCATCATAGTGAAGCATCCCAAAAATTAAAAAGAATGTTTTTAAATAAAATTGTTAATTAAAGCTAAAGCTAACTAAATGGATATTTTGAATTGAAACAAACTATTATTCAATAGTATGAGATGAAAATAACATACACATCTTATGCCATATTTCATTATGGATAGTCATTTAAAAAAAAAACATTGTTAAGATCATCTCAACAAAACCTATTAACATAATAATTAAGTTTTCAAGCACTAAGAAATAATTCATAACTATGTTCTAAGTCAGAGATAACATCAAATTAAAAATAACACAATCTCATCCACAAGTCCTCAAAGAAATGGTAGGGATAACTTAAGGGGCAATCTACATTAATAAAAATAACATGTCTCCCATCTTTTGTGACCAAAAAACAAGTAGTAGAATTTATATCATTATTCACTCTAACTTGTGAGATTATATGGCCAACAACGCATTCAAAGCTTGGAGAAATAAATGGTTAGAGTATGAATTTCAACCTCTTTCACTAAAAAACAAACCAAAATTTGACTTTGACTACAATTTAAGTATGATACTACAACTCAAACACTAAGAAAATGATATAGTTTTCAATTCACGTAAATCAATCATTATTTCTCCAAACCCCTGAATATGCTTAAAGTGATAAATTGACTTCTTTATCGATGAACTAAAACATTTCAACTTAACATGTAGTGATGGCACCAACTTTCTCTATATTGAGTAAAAGAAGGACTAGACAAATTTTGAGGGAAATTGATAGGATATGTAGGTTCATTTCATTTTTTATTTCATATGCACGTGGGTGCCCAATCTTTGACGTTTTCTCAATCCCTATCACAAGAAAAACCTCCCCTTCAAAATTTTGGTGTACTTATCTTCCCACATGTGAGCCACATTGATATCTACTTTGAGTAGACAGTCTCTAATGTACATCATGAACTAAAAAAACATATAGCCTTCAACCATTTACCCCTTGTATGTAATATATGTTTATTAAATTCCTCCAATTCATTCAAATGTGTCTCCCTCAAACACATTGTTGTTGTGTGAATAGGTCCAAACACATTAAAGAAATAGTACTCCTAAACACATTAAAGAAGTAGTACTCCTATCCATTAAATGAGCTCAAAAATAATTGTATTGGCATTTAACACATTAAATGAGGATTTAATTACTTGATATATTTCCTTATATGAAAACCACCTACATGTTACAATGACATACATTTGAATAAAACAATATATACACAAATGGCCCTCATAATAGTGTTTTTTTTTTTTTTTTTTCGAAAAACATAAACCATGACATTTGAATTATGGATTATAAATCACCTCATGTACTTAATAATTATGATTTGTTTTATATTGCTATCAAAATAGTTTGAGAGTGCTAGCGGTAAAATAAAATGAAACAATGATGCATTATGTTTATTTAATGAAAAACAATTAAATAAAAAAAATGATTTACATATTTTAAATCATAGCTATTATAAAAGGAAAAACATTAATAAAAGTATGCTACTCATGGCTTCCATCAAAATCACATTTTTCATTTAGATATTTTTAATATTTTTAACAAAACTAGTGAGAAATTTAATATTACATATGATGCATTTTGAATCCATTCCTCTCTTCCTGTGTTAATAATCATGGAAGAATTGTCTATTGTCCACCACTAAAATACTGACTCAAATGTGACATCACATTAGTTTGCTCAATGTCACTTTTGACTTGGAAATTTCATATTTGTAATTCCTTCCATCTAACATTTTCCATAGGCATTCTATGACAATATTCATTATATAAATTATGTCAAACAATTGAACTACTAGAAGGTGCTCATAATAGATATGAAACTCACTTTTTCTATACTAAGTAAAAGAAGGACTAGATAATTTTTTATGGAAACTTATAAGATATGTAGGGTCATTTTAATTTTTATTTCATATGCAGGTCGGTGCCCAAACATTGACTTTTTCTCAATCCCCATCCCAAGAAAAACCTCCTCTTCAAAATTTTGGTATACTTATCTTCCCATGTTGAAGGCACATCAATATCTACTTCGAGTAGACACTCTCTAATGTACATCATAAACTGAAAACTCTTATAGCCTTGAACCATTTACCCCTTATGACGTAATATATATTTAAAAAATTCCTTCAATTCCTTCAAATATGTGTCCCTCAACCACATTGTTCTTTTGTGAACAGGTTTATGTTTTTGAATCTTCCAAAATTAATGAAAGAAGTAGTGCACATATATATTGAAGGGGCTCAAAGATAAGGCCATTTTCATTTAATACATTAGATGAAGAATTATTCTCTTCGAATACAATATATCTTCTCGATATATTCCCTTATATGAAAACCATCTATGTTACAATGAAACACATTTGAATAAAATGATATCATGTACACAAATGACCCTCATTTTAGGAGATTGATTTTACAAAAATATAAATCATGGCATTTGAAATATGGTTTATAAATAGCCTGATGTACCTAAATATATATGATTTGTTTTATGTTGTTATCAAAATTGTACAGGGGTGTTAATAAAAAAATAAAATGAAACATATAATTATGCATTACATTAATTAACTTAATGAAAAACAACCAATTAAAAAAAAATGATTTACATATTTTAAATCATAGCTATTATAAAAGGACAAACATGCCGCTCATACTTTTTTCCCAACCAAATTCACATTTTTCATTTAGATATTTTTAACATTTTCAACAAAACTACTCATAAATTTAAAATATATATATATATGATTTCTTTTGACTCCATTGCTCTGTTCCTTTGTTAATAACCATCGAAGAATTGTCTATTGTTTATCACTAAAATATTGGCTCAAATGTCATGTCACATTAGTTTTCTCGATGTCAAATTCACATTTTTTATTTAGATATTTTTAACATTTTCAACAAAGATAGTCATAAATTTAATATATATATGATTTCTTTTGACTCCATTACTCTGTTCCTTTGTTAATAACCATCGAAGAATTGTCTATTGTCCATCACTAAAATATTGGCTCAAATGTCATGTCACATTAGTTTTCTCGATGTCACTTTCTAATTGGAAATTTCATATTTGTATTCCTTCCATCTAACATTTTCCATAGGAATTATATCACATTATTGCTTATATAAATTATGTCAAACAATTGAACCACTAGAAGGTGTTCATAGTAAATATGACATTGACTTTTTCTGTACTAATTAAAAGAATGACTAGACAAATTTTGAGGAAAATTGAAAGGATATGTAGGGTCATTTCAATTTTTATTTCATATGCATATGGGCACCCAACCTTTTACTTTTTATCAATCCCTATCCCAAGAAAAACCTGTCATGGATGCATTTTTTCCAAACCAATTCTTGCCTTTATTATTTTTATTCTTTTATTCCTTTTTGCTTTATTATTCAAGAGCTAATTAGGGGACACTGCCTTGGCATGGTTACTAGAGCTGACAATGTTACCCACAAGTACTTTCATAGAGATGAGAAGGCTGGCTCATGATGAGACCCCCTTTCCCTTGGCCATGCAACCAAGAGTCGCTACCCTGGCATGGTAACCAGCTAGTGGAAATGTCATACTGCTAGGTACCCATGGACCTAATAGGTCAGCTAGTGATGAGCCCCCCTATCCTCTAACTAGGTCTTGTTTTATTATTTTTCTAGGTCCCTCTTGTTTCTTGCTGAGAATCTTTTTATTTCCTTCTCATGGATCCCTGGGTGAAGCATCTCTAGGTTTTATTCTTAGGATTTTATCTTTTACCATCTTTATTTTACCTTTTGGGCCTTTAGCCCCTTCTTTCCATGAGGTAAGGTGTAGTCTTGAAAATAGGTCAACGCAATTCCCGGACAAGGGGAAAGGGATAAGTGAGCGGGAAGTAAGATGAAGAAGTGGTGCTATGATGGGAGCAGACGATGGCTTTTCAGAAATCCCCCTAGTGGCAAACCAAAACCTACAGATGTAGGCTTGCTAGAGCACCCTGTTAATCCCCCCAAACATGGTCAAGTGGGAAAATGTAAGAACAAGGAAGTTGTTAGAAATAAAAGGAATTAGCTGCATACATTTAAAGTTTTTAATGATCAAATGTGACACATACCATGATACCTGGACTAATTACCTCATGAAGCAAGAACCTCTTTTGATACAGGACCAAACCGATGGTGATGGATGTTGCTACTGCTGACAAGATAAAGACGATGGAAGAAGAAAAGGTGGGCCCTCCAGGGCCATGCTCAGGTCAATCCTGCACTCAATACTCCATGTTTAGGAACTATGGGCCATGAGACCTGATCTCCTAGTTATCCGTGAAAAGTGGGGATAACAATTGGCTCCAACTAGAGGACATGTGCTCACTGTAGAGTGCATGAGAGACTCAACATTGCTGGCATCACCTGCAGACCTGCTTGATCTCGAAAGAAGCATCAGTAACAAAAATGGGGGTGGTAATGCCACCCGAACATACATATATATAAAAATAAAGACTAGAATAATACAATCAACAAGGTGAGTATGAAATCAAACTAACATGCAATGTAAATGGTATAATACACGAATGCAAAAAATGCCTACTTACCTGTACTTATCTATGATGTCAGGTAACCCCACCCTGGTGGGGTTTGAGGAGGCGCTCGCTGAAGGGCATTGTGTGTCATCATCCCTCCAATGTAGACTGGTAATAAGAGTCATTAACTGACACTCTTCCAACCTTGAAAGGGCCTAGCCAAAATCGAGTGTTTCCTTTGACATTAGTAGGCTTCCCTTTATTGGCATCCCACATCCATACTATGTCCCCTTCCTTGTACTCTTTGTTCTTGAAATTGGTTGTTCCTTGAACAACCCTAGTGTATTGTGCAGAGGGAGGTGGGTGGGATTCTACTGTAAAGACTTCTTGCTAGGAAGGTTGAATCAATATGTCATCTTCTCTTATGGTCCCGGCTTCCCTGTCTTTATACCTATCTAGGAGTTGTAGGTATTTTTATTTTGTGGACCTTTGTATTTGATCCAAATCTTCTTTTGTTGCATAAGGCATATATTTCGGAGAATATTTAGGAAGATTTTATCTAGTCTTGTCATGCGCTTTGTCATATTTGATAGAATCATTAGGCTCTTGCACATGAGTTGTAGTCACAGGTACATTCTAGAGATGCCCAATAGTTCCATCCTTCAAGGGTATATTCACATAAGTGAGGTCCATCTCAAGAGTACCTCCACGATTTGAGGTAAATTTCATAGACAATAACATCCCCCACACATCTGGGATGTCTACGACCACTATGTCCACGTGGATGACTTTCTCGGGGTATTCGTTAAGGAAAACTGTCACACACCCACTATGACAACTAATTTTTTTTTTTTTTTTTGTCTTTTCTTTGAGGGATAGAATCCCTGAATTTCTATGGGGCCTAGCATAGACCATCCCTTCCCTTATCCTCCTCCAAGCGACCACAACCTGGCCTTAGCGCAAGCGCCTTTTGTAACTCGCGAGTTGGAGAGTCAAGGCTCTCGACTCCTCTTTCTCCAAACGCTGATACCCGAAATGTGATATGGGTATGGCTCCCTCCTCACTAGCACCTACTACATATAACCATAGGTAAGGTTAAACACTAGCACTACTTGCATCTCATGACTTCACGAGTTGCAGTATTGAGCCCTCGTACTCCTCCTTTGTGAATCCCCAAAACACGATAAGTCAACAATGGGTTGACTCTTTCCTAGGCGACATGTGTCCACCACCTATCACCTTCTTCCACCTTTCTCTGGGCACTTTTTTTTATGCCACCTGTCAACCAGGCAGTCCCCACCTAACGGATGTGCCACATGTTCACACAAGATCTCGATGCTCGGCACTTCGTGACTTCTACAGTCAAAAATAAATTCTTTCAACCTTTGAACCCACGATACGCGATACCACGTGGAGGTTCTGATCCAACGATTCTACCATGGATTGGATCCAACGACCATGGTCACGTCACGATTTCGAGAATTGTGAGTTCATGCAGTCCTACCCTTGTTCACTCCAAGTTGCGAGTCAGTGAAATGCTACCCAACTGCCATGCGTCCTATGTCGATGGACGGTTCCGAATACTTCAGGACTTTCAGGACGTTGTCGAGTCCACTCTCCTGCCTATGCAAAAGTTAATATCGACGGTCAATAGAGCCCCAACAGATCCTTGGATCTACGGTCCTAGATCCCATCGCTACTTATGAAGGAAAAAAGGGTCAAGGTTTTAACACCTGTGCTCCTCCTCTAGATCCATCGGTCTTGACAGATATGGGGTATTTTTGAAAGGATTCCAATCGTGCATCTACCAAATGATGGGGTATTCTCTTTCGATAATTGGATTTTCTATCCTTTCGGATCTTGAATCACAAAATTCAACCTCTCGAAGCTTCAAACTCCCACAAATCCAAGACCTTAGAGAGCTACTCTTTCTTGGTTAAGGTTTATAGACCTGTATCGCATGAACCTTCAGACAGTTCTTGGGAATTATCCCTGATCTTAGTCGAGTATCTAGGTAAAGGTTCGGTACGGTTCCAAGGTTTATGGGGTTATTCCCAGGGAAGAGTACTCTCGAGGAGCCTTCCCAGAATATTACGAGAAACAAGCAAACAAGACGATTCTCGGTGGAGTGAACTCATGCCCCATACTTAATCATTTGTAAAGAAACCAACTATGGCATGTAAGTATACACATACATCCATTATTTTCAATCTAAAACACCAGGCAATCATTCCACACATAAATCATTATGGGCATATAAACATGAGCATGTATTCATGATATTCAATTCAAAATACAAGGCATAAAACACTTATCAGATCCACTAGGTGTGATGCAATTGTTGAGAGGGGTGCTCGTTTCCACCCAACCGTAGGCTCAATGACTCCAAATGGATTTACCAGTAGCCACCCCTGAGCTAGACCACGATGCTTTGAGATTCAGTCTCCTACTTCCATCTCAATGGAAGTCAAGGATGAAGGTTACTCTCCTTATCCTAATACAGAAAAATAATCCAAGATGAAGGTTACTCTCCTTCTTCTATGTTCAGAACTCCCTGTGTTTCCAGAGTTTCTCCAGTTCTCTTCTGGGATCCCTTTCGTGCACTCTCTCTCTCTCTCTCTCTACCCTTTACCACACTTCCTCTCTTTCCTTTTTCTCTGTAAGATTGTGTGTGGCACGAATTTCCCCGTCCATGGTCAGGTCTGAGAAATTTTATGGTTGGGAGGTTCAACCCCATCCCCTCATTAACTCTTGAGGAGCCTCCCCACCTACCAATCTAATGGGAAGTCCATTTCAGGGTCAAAGAGTTGCTTTGGTCTTTGAGAAAGTAAAAACCAGTATGGTACTGGCTCGGTGGAAGTTAACACAACCATTCCAGGTCCCTTCCACCACCTCTCATTCACCATCGTGGTCTCTTTTAGTACATCCCCCTCCCAACAGTCATGCAACACATATTCATAACATAATTTACAGTCATCGACCTTTTATACAAAGGTCCTTCAAATCAAACATTCACATCTTTGAGTTTGCCATAGTTCTTAGCCAATATAGTTATTTTTACAGGCTAGGGGAAACAGGGTGTTACAATTCCTCCCCCTTAAAGGAACATCATCCTCGATGTTCTATCTATCAATATAACGTGTATGTATAGAAGTAAACAAAATCAGATATACCTATTTCATGGCATCTTCCATTTCCCACGTAGCCTCATCTGGGCCAAAATGTTTCCACTGCACCTTGACCTGTGAAATGGTTCGGTTTCTTAGTGGGGTTTCCTTTCTGTCCAATATGCATTGAGGTTCTGGCAGGAATTCTCCCTTCGGTTCCACCTGGATCACAAACCAGTCAATTATATGATTAGAATTATGTACATATTTCTTCAATAATGAAACATGGAAAACATTATGTGCTTTTACTATGGGAGGAAGTGCTAGCCTATAGGCTATAGGTCCCACTCTATATAGAACTTCAAAGGGTCCACAATACTGAGGTGCCAACTTAGCACAATCTCCCATCCTTAGTGAACTCTTCCTGGGCCTAACTCTAAGATATACATGGTCTCCTATCTTGAATTCTTTTGGAGTTCTCTTTCGGTCAGCGTAACTTTTCTGTCTGTTCTGAGCGGCCTTTAGATTTTGTTTTATCTGAATCACTTGTTGTTCCATTTCTTTCAACATGTCGAGTCCAATAGTAATTTTGTTTATGGGATTACTCCAACTGAATGGAGTGTTTCACAACCTACCATAGAGGACTTCGAAAGGACTCATCTTTAGGGATTCTTGGTAGCCATTGTAGGCGAATTCCACCAGTGGTAGGTAATCATCCCACTTTTTGGGTTGATGCATTACATGCATCCTTAGCATGTATTCTAATATTTGGTTTACTCTTTCCGTCTTTCCATCAGTTTGAGGATGATAGGCTGTGCTAAATAGTAATTTGGTCTCTAGACCAACCATCAAGGATTTCCAAAAGTTGGAAATAAATTTCGTGTCTCTATCAGACACGATCTCTTTAGGCATAACATGTAGTCTGAATATCTCCTTCATGAATACGTTGGCGATGTCTATTGCCTTGCAAGTCGACTTGACGGGGATAAAACGAGCAAAATTACTCAATTTATCGACCACTACCATGATGGCATCATTCTGTTTGGTTGAGGTTGGTAATCCAGTGATGAAATCCATGAAGATGGTTTCCATTTCCATTCCGGGATTGGTAGAGGTTGTAATAATCCTGCTGGGTGTTGGTGTTCTACTTTAACCTGTTTGCATTCTATGCATTTGGCTAAGTACTCAAATATGTATTTCTTCAATCCAAGCCAATAGAATTGTTTCCTGGTGGATGTGATCATCTTCTGGTATCTTGGATGACCAGTATATGGTATTTTATGTAGTTCATCCATTATGAACCTCTTCAAGTCATTACAATCTAGAATATACAATCCATTTTTGTAAGTTAGTAGAACTCCATCTATCATATGGTAGCCTTCATACTTTATCCCTATATGTTCTTTCTCTAGGTACGAGGTCACAGTCTGGAAGAATGTGTCTATTTCTCATGCATTCTTGACTCTTTCCTTGACATTCGTCTCGCAGGTGCTCACCGCTGTCAGGTGAATTGTTTTCATACTTCTGCTAAGGGAATCGACCACCTTATTTTCCTTTCCTTTAATATGTTTGATTTCAAAATAAAACTCGCTAAGGAAGGCCATCCACCTAGCTTGTATGGCATTGAGCTTTGGTTGGTCAAACAGATATCGCAATCCACAGTGGTCTGTCATAAGTACAAATTTCCTTCCTAGGAGGTAATGCCTCCACATTTTTAAGGCATGCACTATGGAAGCTAGTTCTAGATCATGCATCACATAGTTGACTTCATGCTCATTCAATTTTCAGGATTCATAGAAGAATACACTTCCTCCTTGCATAAGGACTCCTCTGAGCCCTTCCTTGCAGGCATCTGTGCACACGAGGAAGCCATCTTTGGGATCAACTATCTTCAACACGGGTGTGTGGGTCAGTAGATGTTTTAGGGATTGAAATCTTTCTTCACATTCTTGTGTCCACATGAATTTAGCTCCCTTCTTTTGGAGGGAAATGATTGGACAACCAATCTTGGAGAATCCTTTTATAAATCTCCTATAGTATCCTGCCAAGCCCATAAAGGATCTGATATCTGAAACATCCTTTGGGGTAGGCCATTCCATGATAGACCTGATCTTGTTAGGGTCTACTGCTACTCCTTCTTCAGATATGATATGGCCCAAGTAATGTATTTTCTTTTGGAAAAAGTCGCACTTGCTAATTTTGGAATAGAGCTGATGTTCTCTTAGCATTTGAAGCACAAGTCTAAGATGTTCTTCATGTTCCTCTCTATTCTTGGAGTAAATTAATATATCGTCAATAAAAACCAGTACAAATTTGTCTAGGAATTTGCTAAGAACATTGTTCATCAAGCACATAAAAGTGGAAGGGGCATTAGTTAATCCAAATGGTACTACCACAAACTCATAGTGACCATATCTTATCTTGAAGGAATTTTTGTGGATGTCTTCACCCTTGATTCAGACTTGATGGTATACAGATATCAAGTCAATCTTTGAGAAGGTGGAAGCACCTCCCAATTGATCGAACATGTCATCGATCTTGGGTAAGGGTACTTGTTCTTTATGGTTGCCTTATTGAGTTGTCTATAATCTATGCACAGTCGGAGGGTACCGTCTTTCTTTTTCACAAACATGATTGGTGCTCCCCATGGAGACACATTGGGCCGGATATAGCCTTTGTCCATCATTTATTTTAGTTGTAATTTAAGCTCAACTAGCTCAAGTGTGCTCATCCTATAGGGTGTCCTAGACACTGGCACCGCTCCTAGTGCAAGTTCTATCGAGAAGTCAATGCCTTGTCTTAGAGGTAGACCCAGTACCTCTTCCAGAAATACATCTCTATATTCTCTTAGTGTGGGGTGGTCTTCAAGGCTTGGTTTGTCATCTTCAACTGATTCCAACACCTGTATCGCATATAGTGGACATCCCTTTCTACAATACTTTCTCATTTGAAGGGCTGATATTCGTCTCACTGAGATAGGTTTTTGGATCCCTTGAAGGGTTATCCTTCTTCCTTCTTCACTTACACATTCTAAGGTTTTATGGTAACAATCCAGTCTAGCTTTATATGTGTCTAGCTAGTCCATACCAATCAACGGGTCATATGATCCTAGGTGTAGTATGTTAAGGGTTGCTTGGGTGGGGAATTCACCCATAGTGAACTGGCAAGCTGGTATGACCTCCGCTACCTTTCTTTTGGTGCCAGTGGATAACTATACCAACCATGGTTTGGCATGTTTATGTGGCTGTAATTTACACTTATCAACAACCTTAAGAGCTATATAACTCAAATTTGAACCAGGGTCAATTAGAATAGACATTAGATGGTTGGTGATCATACCTTCCATCTCCACCACTAAAGTTTGGTGGTCATATTGTTTATTATCCAAAGCTGCATAAATTTGTGACACACTCCTGGCCACGTCATTGATGGTGGTAGCTTCTTGAACGTCGTAAATTCTCTGACTATTCTGATGTTGGTGCGGGTAGTCCCTCAATAGATGTTCTTCTCCACAACCCCAACATTTCAAGGGTTCTCTCTTTGGGTTATCAATCTTTCCTGGGGTAGATCCAGAAGGTTTATTTCTGCTCTGGGAGGGGAAATTCTACTGATGTACACTTTAGGTTGGGAAGCTCATCCTTGGGTCCTTTTTATAGTTTTTAAACCTTGGGGATTTAAACCCCTTTTTCTGGAATCTCGAACTATTCTTCTACTTCTAGCCTTCACGAGGTTTTGTCTGATGCCCAAGATGTTCATAACAATATCTTACCTTTCGGATAGTGTCTTCTAGGGTCTTTGGCTTGTCAAACTCAATCCTGTTCTCATAGTGCTTAGGTAGTCCACTGATGAATCACTACACCTTTTCCTTTTCTACTTTTATATAATCTATGTACCTCAGCAACTCGAGGAATTTTCTCACATATTCCTCTATGGTGATTTGCCCCAGCTCGAGTTCATATAATTCTTTAGTCTTTTTTTTGAAATACTTTTCCGACAGATACTTCTTCGTGAAGTATTTATCAAACCGTTCCCAAGATAGGTCCTCTTCGTGAATCCCTTTTACATTCTTAAGGTCTTCCCACCAAATGGAAGCCTTTCCATTCAAGTAGAAAGTGGCTACTCGGGCCTTCAATTTTTCTAAGAAGTTATGGAATCTGAAATACTTCTTTAGTCCAAGAAGACAGGCCTCCACTTCCTCCCCCTTCTTTATTTCACCATCGAAAGAGGGTGGTTTGGCCTTCTTGAATTCTTCGAGATTATGACCTTTGGAATGCATTCACTTCTTCCATTTTCTTTGGGAATAAGAAAAATTTATTCTACTAGAAGATCCCTCTGAGTTGCCAGTTTCCTTTCTAGAGGAATCATCCAACGCTGGCCCCTTATCTCTAGGGTGGATTGTTCTTGAGGTGATATTCCTAGTGTGGCCACTTAAAACACCACGTTTCCATATCTCAGGTGGAGTTCGACTTTTCTTTGTCTGTCGTTGGTCCATGTGACTAGTGTCAGGTCCATGTTGCAGTTGTCTTTGTATGTTAGATAAACTCTGCAGCAAAACTAAATTAATTTTCATTTTATTCTCTTTCTCTTTTATCAACCTCTCGTTGTCAGCCTTGCAGCTTTGTAGTTCGACCATGAGGCTTCTCACAGTCTTAGCTAGATCTGGAGGGGTCTCTACCGCTCTCCTTTCGTCAGACTCTTCGTCTTTATTGTGGGATCCATCCCCCACTTTGTTGTGCATCACCATTATATGCATCTGCAATTCCCTACGGTTGATATTCCGCTTGTGTGCAGGAAAAACACTTGTTATTAGTCAATATTTATATTCATTTATAACCAATGTATAATTCATATTTTTCAAATGCATACACAGAATAGGAATTTTCATCCTTAAATTCAACTTTTGATAAAGGGGGTTAAGATAGAGGGTTAGTCCTTTTAAGAATACTTCAAATTGATTTTTTGTAAAACTCGTTCATGAGCCCAAGCAGGCCAAGTGTTGTAACCATTCTCTGATACCAATTTGTCACACACCCACTACAATGACTAATTTTTTTATTTTTATTTTGTCTTTTCTTCGAGGGATAGAATCCTTGAATTTCTACGGGTCCTAACGCAGACCATCCCTTCCCTTATCCTCTTCCAAGTGACCACAATCTTGCCTTATCACAAGCACCTTTCGCAACTCGCGAGTTGGAGAGTCAAGGCTCTTGACTCCTCTTTCTCCAAATGCCGATACCCAAAATGCGATACAGGTATGGCTCCCTCCTCACTAGAGCCTACTACATATAAACATAGGCTAGGATAAACACTAGCACTACTTGCATCTCATGACATCGCGAGTTGGAGTATTGAGCCCTCATACTCCTCCTTTGCGAATGCCCGAAACACTCTAACTCAAAAATGGGTTGACTCTTTCCCAGGCGACATGTGTCCACCACCTGTCACCCGCTTCCACCTTTCTCTGGGTGCTTGTCATTATGCCACCTACCAACCACATGGCCCCCACCTAACGAATGTGCCACATGTTCACACAAGCCCTTGATGCTCGACACTTCGCAACTTCTGCAGTCGAAAAGAAATTCTTTCAACCTTTGAACCCTCGATACGCGATACCACGTAGAGGTTTTGATCCAATGATTCTCCCGTGGCTTGGATCCAATGACCATGATCATGTCATGATTCCGTGAATCGTGAGTTCATGCAGTCCTACCCTTGACCACTCTAAGTTGCGAGTCAGCGAAATGCTACCCGACTGCCATGCGTCCTGTGTCGATGGACAGTTTCAAATACTTTGGGACTTTCAGGACATTGTCGAGTCCACTCTCCTGCCTATGCAAAGGTTACAATCGATGGTCAATAGAGCCTTAACAAATCCTTGGATATACGGTCTTGGATCCCATCACTACTTGCGAAGGCTGAAAGGGTCGAGGTGTTAACACATGCACTCCTCCTCTAGATCCATCAGTCTTGACAGATCTGGGGTATTTCTGAAAGGATTCCAACCAGTCGTCTACCAAAATGATGGGATATTCTCTTTGGATAATTGGACTCACTATCCTTTCTAAGCTTGAATCACAAAATTCAACCTCTCATAGCTTCAAACTCCCATGAATCTGAGACCTTAGAGAGCTACTCTTTCT
The DNA here is from genome assembly GCA_009831015.1 of Picea engelmannii. Taxonomy (NCBI): domain Eukaryota; kingdom Viridiplantae; phylum Streptophyta; class Pinopsida; order Pinales; family Pinaceae; genus Picea; species Picea engelmannii. The sequence goes on along the minus strand of ML787668.1, from coordinate 393,324 downwards.
TGGTTAAGGTTTCCAGACCTAGATCGCATGTACCTTCAAATGGTTCTTGGGAAATTGTCCCTGATATTAATCGAGTCTCTGGGTAAAGGTTCAGTATGGTTCCAAGGTTTATGGGGTAATTCCTAGGGAAGAGTAATCTCAAGGAGCCTTCCCAGAATATTACGAGAATCAAGAAAAGAATACGATTCCCAGTGGAGTGAAATCATGCCCCAAACTTAATCATTTGTACATAAACCAACTATGACATGTAAGTATACACATGCATCCATTATTTCCATTCTAAAACACCAGGCAATCATTCCACACATAAATCATTATGGGCATATAAACATGAGCATGTATTCATGATATTCAATTCAAAATACAAGGCATAAAACACTTATCATATCCACCAGGCGTGATGCAACTGCTGAGAGGGGTGCTTGTTTCCACCCAACCATAGGCTCACTGACTCCAACTGGATTTACCACTAGCCACCCCCAAGATAGACCATGATGCTTTGAGATTCAGTCTCCTACTTCCAACTCAATGAAAGTCAAGGACAAAGGTTACTTTCCTTCTCCTGATACAAAAAAATAATCCAGGATGAAGGTTACTCTCCTGCTATGTTCAGAACTCCCTGTGTTTCCTGAGTTTCTCCAGCTCTCTTCCGTGATCCCTATCACTCTCTCTCTCTCTCTCTCTACCCTTTACCATAGTTACTCTCTTGCCTTTTCCTCTACAAGATTGTGTGTGGCGTGAATTTCCCCGTCCGTGGTCAGGGCTAAGAGATTTTACGGATGGGTAGTTCACCCCCATCCCCTCATTAACTCTTGAGGAGCCTCCCCACCTACAAATTTGATGGGAAGTCCATTCCAGGGTCAAAGATTTGCTTTGGTCTTTCAGAAGGTAAAAACCATTACGGTACTGGCTCAGTGGAAGTTAACACAACCATTCCAGGTCCCTTCCACCACCTCTCATTAGCCATCATGGTCTCTTTTAGCACATCCCCCTCCCAACAGTCATGCAACACATATTCATAACATAGTTTACATTCATCAATCTTTTATACAAAGATCCATCAAATCAAACATTCACATCTTTGAGTTTTCCATAGTTCTTGGCCAATATAGTTATTTTTATAGAATGGGGGAAATAGGGTGTTTCACAAACTTCAACATTCTAAATTACCCCATGTGTGGGTATGGATTTAGACTCAAAGCCACACACATTCCTGTAAGTTCGTGTGACTTTCAAACCCAGTTGTTGCATGACTTTAAAGGAAATTATGTTGGCGCCTACCCCTGTATCCAACATGCAGTTGTTGAGGATTTTGTTGTTAATTATTAAAGTCATGAAGAATGGGGGATTTTCACTATGTTGGACCCTGAAGTGATCAGCTTGCAACATGATAGGGGGGGTCCATGGGTCCATCTTATTCTTGAAATAAATTGTCAAAATGCTTTTTGACATATGGCACCTTAATGACTTCTTTCAGGGTACTGGTTACATGCATCTTGGATAGTGCCCCTTCAAAGTCAAAGTTCAAGTTAACCCTTTAAATCTTGAATGTCTTAGGAAGAAGCACATCCAAGGATGGGGGTTTTGTTTCTTCAGTGGTAGGTTGGCTCAGTTTCTTTCTTCTATACACCTGAGACTCTTGTTTCTGCAATTTTTCTTTTGATTCCTGGTCTAGGTTGTTTATTACTGCCATTCTGGATTTCTTGGTCGCTTCTTTGATGGACTCTTGATGTTCTTCACCCATGATATTTATCTGAGGGCCTTCTATGAAATGGCCTATGTTGTTCACTTGTTTATGGCCACCATCATTGCAAGGATATTCATGTTCCCAATGTGCCTCACTGCATTGAAAACACCAAGGGTTCTCATCCACAATGTTGGTAGGATTTAAGGTGTTTGGGACTTCTAAACCAACTACTCTCTGTACTGGATAGCCATCTTCATCCCAATATTCAGAGACATCATAGGTATCATCGGGATAATCACCCCAATTTGTATCTTCTTCTGTTAAGGGAAAGGTGGGGCAATCTTGAAACAAGCATGGATCCATCGATTTGTAATCACTAGGTCCAAGATCATCTATTAATAATAAAGAGGGTGTTTTTTCATCTTGCATAAAATGACTGGTTTGTAATAGTGTGGGAGTCCCCTCAAAATATAATTGGTCATCAAGGTCTTGCTTTGTTAAAAAATTAATGATTTAGTGAATTCTTTTAACCCTTTGCAAGATATATGACATACTAGTGTCTAAGTTGGTTCCATTATGCACTTGGGGGTGTTCAGACCTGGTTTCCAGATCCCTATTGGTTTGTTCAAAATAATCAAATCCAGGTTCACTCATATCTTGATTTTCTAACATTGGTGTGTTCAAGACAGACAAGGAATCTTCAAAATTTGTTTTTTTATGAGTGGCCATACCCAAACCCTCTGATGGTTCATGTTGTCTTGAGAAGTTTAAGACATTGTTGATGTTTGAGAAAGATGTGATCCATTTTATTTTGGGAGGCATGAGGTTTACCTCAAGGATTTCTGGGAGCATGGGTTCAGTTTTGGTGATATCCTCATCACTATATTTCCTAGAGTTATTATTGTGCGAGAGATTAACTTGATGGATGTAGTCTTTGAATTCAAGGTTTCTCTCAATTTGGTAAGCCAAATCTTGTGCTTCTTCTAGAGTCAAGGGTGACAGATCTTTGAGAGTAAACTGCAAATCTCCTTCCAATGAGTTCAAGTAGTGTTGGAGGATAGCTTCTTCTGAGAATCTAGGTCAGATCTTTTTTAGGAGAAGATTGAAAATATCATTGAAATCCCTAGTGCCCTCGCTAGAAGCCTTATACATATCAGTATACTAAGAGTAAATGGAATCCGTGCTTTCTTTTTCACACCAATCTTTCTTAAAGACTTGTTCAATATCTTCAGGGGTTCCGATGCTTCCTTTTGGGAGTTTGTTAATCCATATTTTGGCACTTCCGATGAGTGAGCTCACAAAGAGACTTAAAAAGACATCAGGGTGTTCTTTTCTGGATTGGTGAAATTGGAAAGCATCACAGAATTTGGTCCAATGAGAATTTCCATAGGATCCATATTCCCCTAAAAACATAGGTATCCAGGATTCGACCTTCTTTGGTAGATCATGTAACCCCCCTTGGGTGTTAGCTAATCTTAAAGGGAATTTTTTTTATTTATGAGACCATTTGGGAGAACTTATGGGGGTGACAGGATTTGCAGAGGTCATAATAGATGAAGGTAATATTGACACCCAATACGGGTCATAATTAGCTATTTAGGGAGTCGCTAGATGATTTTCTTAAAATCATCAAAAGATACATGGAAAACACCCTAAGTGGAGTCACCAGGTAAGCTTGTAAGATAAGGCTTCTGAGGCAAGGCTTACCAAAAATGTGTCATCTGAGGAAAATCGACTCATTTTTCCCCAACAACGGAGCCAAGATAGATGGATAAACTGGCGTAACAAGAACCAATCCCACCCAATGTCACCATAATGGGATGGTTCTTTCTCTTTAGGGAGGCTAGGCCCAGGGGAGATGTCCCCAGTGACCTAGGGTTTTGAGGAGGCAAGAGGATAATAAGACAAAGATAAGATTTCCCCCCTCACAAGTCACCACCAATAAGATATTACCGGCCAAACAACCATTAAAGAAGTAAAACCCCCAAATAAGTATACCTTCCTAGAACAAAGCAACAACAAAATGATATATGCAAGCTATTCAAATGGGTTAGTACTTCATAAGACTATCTGATGAATATATAAGAAATATGGAAATAATATTGACGAAGTCAATGTTTATCAATATAGAAATGAAATTAATGTTACTTCAACAATAAATATTGGAATGATATAGCATTCAATGTAACCAATCAACCCATCACCTAATAAATTCCTTAAACACCATTCAATTTCTCATAAAGGAGAACATTGCTGCACTAATGATATAACCAGCATAAGATAACGACAACAATTAGGGTTAGTAGGGTTAGCTCTTTTACTAGGGTTAGTAGTTAGGGTTTCAATTCAAAAGTCTTGAGAGAATTTATATTGAGTTCCACTTCAACACTTGAGGTATTAGATCAGTGCCTTTAGGGTTAAATGGAGTCAATAATGAAGGACACAAGAGTTGGAGGAGACAAATATTAAGGACTAGAGGGAGACTTTTTGAGGTGTTTCTAAGGCAAGGCCTAAAAATTAAAAACCTACGGGAGAGAGGCTCACTCCGGTGTTGCTATAGAAAGGCCTTGTGCTCTCTCCTCCTTCCTTAGATGGAAAACGACTAGCATAAAAGATAAACTGAGATAAGAGGGTTTGATATGACAAAGTGTTGCAGCAACAAGGCTCTACTAGAAAACCCTAGAAAACTCAGCCCTGAAGTGTAGAAGCCCTAGGCTTCGAGATGTCTCCTTCTTCTCAGCTTGTAAAGGTACAACTAACTAAAGGGAAGAAGAAATAGGAGTGTAGCTACGAATAGGCTCTTTCTTTCTCCTTCAATGATTGAAAATTTCTCTATCAGAGGACATGAGACAAGGACCTACTTGTGTGCTTGTCACCTAGGGTTTTTATTCAGCAAAAATTATAAACATATGCAAGAAATTATACTGCAACCATTCATTCAAGATTTTTTGCAAAAAAATACTTACAATTCATCAAGAAATAACCATGCAAACCCTAGTTGTAACACCTTCCTTCAAGAGAAATGCCAAAATATGCCAAAACATGTCTTCCTTCAACAAGTGCACCTCCTTAAATCAACCAATAAACCAATATAGGGCGCAAATTTCAAACCTCGCCAAGTGGTGAGTCAGTTATGATGAAAAAATGAGAGTGAAAATCTCCCATTTATACAAAACCTTGACCTAATTTTACATTTAGGTTAGGTAAAAGGGCCGACAAGGCCAAAATATCAAATCATACTGTTTTACATTAAATTATCGAGTTAAAACCCTAAATCAAGATGAAAGGAGAGTAGAATCCCCTCCAAGGGAGACTTTATCCCTTTTTAGGGCAAATGGGGCCTCTTGGAGCAAAACGTTAGCCCTCCCTGGGCTTCTCCAACTAGCCACATGTGCCACTGCTGCCTAGTCTACCTAGCCTAGTTGTGTCGAGGTGCCTCTGGTGGAAGATTCTCTTCTTCTCTGGTTCAAATCCCTTGATTCATCTGTGTCCTGTCTTTTCTCCTTGATGGGGTCTCATCATTCATATGGTGGGCTCTTTATCCCCATGGAGGTCTGAACTGATCATATCCCCATGTGTACCGGTCCAAATGGTACCTATTCATCAAGCATGGTCCTACACATCAAAGGCTACACCCTCCATGGACTCATCAGTCACAGGGATCATAGCAATGCCAATCACATCTCATCATCAATATTATTAAACATATGCATAAAATCCCTAATACATCAGTTAAAATCTCAAAGACGTTAGACAAGCCTACAATACAAGTTTGGAGAAAAGGACAAGGTGTCCTATTGGGATAGTATCCACAAGAAAAGGAAAGTTCCCGAAAATACCTCATCCAAGCCATGTAAGTGGGTGGTGTGGTCAGGGGATGTCTAAGCATGTGGGTGCAGTGAAGGCCAAGGATGAAAAATAGTTACCTGTGGGTGCCTTTGTAGAAGGTGAATTGTACTTGTCATGGATGCATTTTTTCCAAGCCCATTCTTGCCTTTATTCTTTTTATTCTTTTATTCCATTTTTCTTTATTATTCAAGAGCTAATCAGGGGACACTGCCTTGGCATGTTGACTAGAGCTGATAGTGTTACCCACAAGTACTTTCAAAAAGATTCGAAGGTTGGATCATGATCAGACCCCCTTTCCCTTGGCCATGCAACCAAGAGTCACTACCCCGGTGTGGTAACCAGCTGGTGGAAATGTCATACTGCTAGGTACCCATGGAACTAATAGGCTAGCTCGTGATGAGACCCACTATCCTGTAACTAGGTCTTCTTTTAATATTTTTCCAGGTCCCTCTTGTTTCTTGCTGTGAAGCTTTTTAGTGCCTTCTCGGGGATCCCTAGGCAAAGCATCTCAAGGTTTTATTCTTAGGCTTTTATCTTTTACCAGCTTGCTTTTACCTTCTAGGCCTTTATCCCCTTCTTCCCATGAGGTAAGGTGCAGTCCTGAAAATAGGTCAACCCAATGCCTAGACTAGGGGAAAGGGATAAGTGAGCGGGAAGTAAGATGAAAAGTGGTGCTATGATGGGAGCGGACGATGTATTTTCATAAATCCCCCCAGTGGCAAACCAAAACCTACAGATACAGGCTTGCTAGGGCACCTTTTTAATCCCCCCAAACATGGTCAAGTGGGAAAATATAAGATCCAAGCAATCATTAGAAGTAAAAGGAATCAGATGCATACATTTAGAGGTTTTAACGATCAAATGTGACACATACCATGATACTTGGACTAATTACCTCATGAAGAAAGAACCTCCTTTGATACAGGACCAAACCGATGGTGATGGATATTGTTGCTGCTAACAAGATAAATACGATGGAAGAAGAAAAGGTGATCCTCCGGGGCCATGCTTAGGTCAATCCCGCACTCGGTACTCCATGTCTAGGACTTGTGGGCCTCGAGACATGATCTCCTAGTTATCCCTGAAAAGTGGGGATAACATGGACCACATATTGGAAAACCATTTTTACCTTTTGTTTGAATCCTTGCAAGATATACAATTGTGTTATTAGTAAACTACAAATAACAAACAAAATTGCACATACTAATAGATGAGTTTTTAAGTTTGAGTGCACTTTACATGCCTAAAAAATGTGATAGCTCAAGTGCATCATGAATCATCCATTTAATTATTCCATATAATTGGAATTGTCTTTTCCCCATTGGTTTGATATATTATACATAGCGATCCTAGAACTTAGCTTTTGAAGTTCATCGATAAGAACTATCAATATACACATCCATATCTCTAACTTGATATGTGCCTAATTATTTAAAAAAATGAATTGATTACCTTATAGATACACCATTATATGTAACAAACAATACAATTATGTGGTATGTTGTAAATAGTGGGAAAGCAAATAACATCAAACATCATTGACAAGAATGCATTCTCCTTATTTATTGACATACAAGGAGGAGGATTATTGTTGAAAAAAAACATTGGCCTCACCAAGTAAATGGATCTCTTCTCTACAAACGGATTAACACCATCAGCTGCTAAGAGATGATAAATTTGTCCTTGATGTCACTAAATGTAGAACCATCTGCAACCATACACATAACACTATGTTGAAATATCATTTGAGCATGATAACCTATAATTCTGCCATGTTCTTACACTCTAACAATCGGTAAAACTAGAGAATGATGGGGATATCGTGAAGAAAATTGTTGGGCACATTCTTTATCATTGAATCAATGTGATATGTATTAATGTACATTTGGGACATTGATTCAAATCTACTTTCCCTTCTCCATGTTACATCATGCAATTAGTGGGCCATTTATCAAATGTTTTATTCTCCATTCCTATATCTTTCATAGGGGAACACATTTCTCAATATGTGAGGCAAAGAATTTTACTATGGTAGGAGAATACCAATTAACAATCTAGAACAAAAAAAATATGAGTACTAGTAGTTGCATCCTTGTTACAATAAATGAAAAAGGTCATTAAATCAAACATTTATAAAGAATTTCATACATTAAGATTTGTGCAAAAAATGTGTTTTAAATACCCTTCAATACTTTTGAGTTCACGAACAAAAAACGTGCATAAAATACTTGTTTTAAATCCTTCATATAAGGTTTTATGTTCTATATCAATAAGAGGGTTATCACAAATCATAACATCATCATTTGTGGGTGCATCCTTGAACATCTATGCAAAAGTGTCATGAATTAAATAATGTATCTTATCATTCAGTCATATATTATTATCATTATCTTCCATTATATTTTGGTCTTCCCCAAGGATGTCACTGGAAGGCATATTATCAACTTCATTTCTAGCATTCTCACCAATGTTCTGTTTGACAAACCCATCTAGCATGTTGACCTTTGTGGAAACATACAAGTAGATAAATACGATTACTATATATAGGGTTTCGACCAGTGTTACAATGTTAAAAATCGTCATTCTATTGATATCACCAATCACATCCATACCTCTTTTGAGAATTTCCCCAATGTTTCTCTACCTCACTCATGCATCGACATTGCCTCTATTAAACATTTTTTAATTTGGATTAAGGGGAGATTATGATTTCAATGTATAGAGTACAGATGTAGAAAATATTCCCTTTTTAATCTAAAATTACTATTATTACCAAATGTTTTCCTTTTTAACCTGAATACTATGTTTGCTATATCATATATCATAATAATATAAATTTACAAGAATTATATAATTTTATTTTTTTTACATGAAAATGCGTTTTTGCGAACCTCTATTTGATAAGAAGCCTGAAAAGTAAACACCCTACCCGTTCTATGCACCTACAACCAAACCACATTTTTACACAATATATCCACATTTTACTTGTCACAATTGTTGATATGTTGTTACTTACAACATAGATAAATCTTATTTTACATACGTCATTTAGGGTATGATTATTTTGAAGATAAATTTAAATATTCCAACCCATAATGTAATAGAATTTCTATATACATCTATAAATTAGTGAATATCACATAATCTAAGAAAAAAAATTAAAATACCACCAATTTCAATACCCAAAACGACACAAATGTTTTTTCTCGAAATTAATGTTATAATGAATATCATATTTTGTCCCCAAATATAATAGTATAAAAAGGGGTCGATTCTACCATTAAGAGAAAGGCAATATGAGGATATTCATGAGTTAAATGTACTACTTTACTTTATCTTTAAAAATGGATAATGACTCCTATAAATACTAAAATAAGATAGGTATAGGATATAACCATAAATGTTCCTTGCCTCAAACACTAGTGTATCAATTCTTGGATAGTGCAAAGGAGGTGAAGTGAGGCCATGGTAATGACAGTGGTGTAGTTAGGGTTTGTATCCTAGATGATCCTTGATTCAAGCCCTAGTTTATCAATTCTCCACAACCAACCATGGATTTTTGTTCTATTGTTTTAAAGAGTTCCTAATTTCCAGATACATTCTGATGGAAACCGTTCCAATATCTCTTAAATCAAATCATATGGAAATTCAGAAAAATCTGAGAATGCCTCCACAACATTAACATCACCCATTTTCAAAATAAAAAAATATCACACCCCTGACTTTTTTCAAGCTTGGTCCTCTCAAGCAGGAAGCTCCTTCTAAATCAGGAGGAATGCTACCTTCTACAACCCTTCGTTCAACTACTTCTACAGATTCTAACCATTGGGACATAAATAAAAAAATTAATAATCTGAAAATGCTAACTTTATATTGAAGGAAGGAGAAGAAGGGGAATGAGATTTATTTGAAGGAGGCTTACGAAATTCAGAGTCCTCTACATTAAAATTACATTTCTCATAAATAATTTTTTGTAAGGATGTGCACCATATGGAAGCTTTCTCGAAACAGTTCCAAGATCTATTTTAATAGTGATGCCTTCTTCCTTAGCTATTTTTGAAAATAGGAAATCGCCCATTGAACAATCATGTTCATTTGAAAGTGAACAATCTCGGACATGGGGTGAAAGTGAACGATAACATGCATTTTCCTCATCTCCATGTTCATTTTCATGTTCTTCGTCAGAGTCTTCCTCGAACAATCTTTCCAAAAGTTTCCCCAATTTTACTTTAAAGTATGAAATATCTTGTATTTTTCTTAATCCTTCAATAACATTGGCGACATTAGTGTCCATGCCCATCTTGGCTCTGATACCTATTAGGAGTAGCACACGTGATATATAAGAAATATATATTTAATATTTTATAATCTATTATTCTATGGTTATTAGGTTTACAACCATGTGTATTTATAAACACAAATGAATATAGCCACGTCCATATTTTTCAATGGATGTGACCTTACACTAATGGTATAACTAATAATTAAAGGACTTTGTAATATACAATAAGGGATATTACACACCCACATTTTAAAAACACCCCACTTCGTAGGTGAGTGGAAGGGAATAACAACATTTAATAACTAAGATAAAAAAAGAGGTTGATATAAAAGAAAAGGATCCACACAATCTTAATGTGACAGAATAGGAGATAGTAGACATGTTGTACAAAATACATTGTTCTAAGTATGATATGTAAAAGAAACCACTTACACAAAACTATAACTCTATTATATAGATTTATTCAGATCTAACTATTTCCTAATTTACGGGATGTAGTTGAGATAATATGTCAACAAACAAGAATCCAATCTTATTACATTAATGGAAAAATTATCTCCAAGACCTCCCTTAATTCCTACATTATTGAAAACAATACTAAAATCAAACACTAACTGAATACATAACATGAAACATAATTAAACATTTTTCGTAAATCAGTTCTTGAATCATGTTGAGCTCCATCATGCTGCCTCAGTAGCTCCCGAGTTGAATCCCCAAGTTCCACTTCTAATCTCCTAAATCATAGATCTCCCAAACTCAAATACTGGAAACCCACTCACATGTCTTCAATGACTAATGAGGGATTGTTCCCTAGATCCACAACCCCCGAACCAACTAGAAAATTATCCATAATGAGCTTTTACATGCACTTGATCCTTGCTTTGAAGATGTAAATGCCTCTTCTGCACCTCATTTTCGAGATTTGTCGTTATTTCTTTTACAAACAAAATAATGCTAATACATTTTCAATAATTTACTAATATAAAAATCTACCCACTTTATTTTCTTCCACGTAAGTGATTTAGGAAGAAGCTACACTCAGATTACCCTTTACCTTGCTCAGCTCCTCTCCAAATCAATTTTTTTCTCTTTATTTTGAATTTGAATCGGTATGAGAGGAATATAGGAAAGAAAACACCCAACTATGATCAATTTCATTGGCGGATTCTTGCAATTGTTATTGTCGTTGATGAAATTGGCACATGTTGCAATGATTTGTGAAAAGATATTTTAGCTGGGTAGCTTTCATGGATGACGATGATAGTGGCTTTGAATATTCTAAGACGATATGGCTATAGATATGAATTCTAGGAAAATGATATGGAAGATCTCCACACGAGCTTCACACTATATGAATATGGATGCTCGACTCTTATTCTAAAAGTGATGGTGGGAAACACCTCACATAAAGAGTGAATATGCAACAATAACAATGCATCTCAACAACTAAGCAATACATAGAAAACTATAAAAAAATCACCACACTCTCCTAAACTACCAACTACGTTATCCTATAGAAATTACATCTCACATACTCTTATTTTCTTGGGATCTCCCGTGAGGGAGCTAAGTCCATTCCCACTCTCATACCAAGACAAAATTTGAGAGAGTAGACATATTGTACACAATAAAGTGTTATGAGTATTATATGTAAAAATACCCACTTACACACAACTATAACTCTATTATATAGAGTTATTCAGATATAACTAAATCGTAATTTAGATGATGTAGTTGAGAGAATATCTTAAGAAACAAAAATACAATCTTATTACATTAATGGAAGCATTGTTTCCTATAATAATGCATTGATAAAAACATGAAAAAGAAATATAAGAAAGCCTCTCAAGGAACCTCTAAATATAGAACCCTCTCCAACCAAGGAAGGAAGGAAAGATTATGTTGTGTAAAAGCCCTTAAGAATCAAGAATGCTTACAAAAACAATAAGACATAGATTACCCCATCGACACTAGCCCCTAAGACGACTGGAAGTACCAAAACGCAACGCCCTTGGGCAATGGAGGCAAAGGAAGAGGACCAGGAAAAAAGTGCCTGAATCAGAAAACAATTGAATGTGGATGTATTCAATACAAAGTACCTATGGAGAAGAAGTGGCTCGATAAGAAATTTGATTAGGTTTGTAAACTTTTGTTTACTCATATGCTATTTAACATTTCTAACATTTAAATTTGATTGTATATGAATTAAAAATATGTTTCTAAACCATAGTCGAGTTGTTCTATAAAATGAAATGATATGTTACATATGTGAGTTATCTGATTGTCCACATATCAAAAGACAAATTTACTAAAATAAGTCTTCATTTCACATGGAGATGTGTCATTTGAGTGGGGAGAAAGCTTACATCTGTTATCAAGTAGGTATGTTTTCATAGTCAAAGACCTTAAAAGGTTAGGGCGAGCAAGGTGGGATTAATCTGTTTAAATAGAATGTTTACATAAATTGTGGGAAAAAAAAATAAATAATAATTTTATTTAAAAAAAAAATTAAATGAAACATTGAATTTAAAAATGAAAATGTTTTTATACTTAGTTTAAATTTTCTAATTTTTTTATTTTCTTGTTCCAAATAATTGTTGACAAAATTAGATTTTTACATTGTTTAAATCATGTTTTTGAATGTATAAATCTATCCAGTGCCTTCTTTTTTGAAATTTCAACTAGATTTTGAGAAAAAGTTGTAAACTAAAAACATTTAAACTACCTGATGTGTTTTTATCATTTTATCTTATATTGTGGAGTGTTGTTATCATATTGAATTTCAACCAAATAAAAAAAAAAAATCTTGTTGAGTGTTGTTATAAATGGAATTCATGAGAAAACAAAGACACACAAAATATACACAATAATAATTTGTATTGCACAAATTACATAGAGATACATCACAATTAAATAAGTGTTTTGAGATCCAACATATTCCACTCTTGGAGGGAGAGGTTGAGAGAATATCTCAGCATCCTCCAACAAACCTAATACAATCCATAAACTCTAGTATGTAGCATTAATTAGGCATTATCTCTAACACCCCCCATTAATGCCTACATTACAAAACTTCACAAATTACATAACATAAAAGGTTACAACACTTTGTCTGGCATGATCCTCATCAACACATACACCCACTCTTATGCCTGTGGATTGCGCTCTTTCTCTTCCTCTTCTTGGAGCTTTCCTTTCAACTCATTTAAAGTATAAGTGTTTCATATCATCATTCATGCACTTGTACAATAGACAATATTTACAAACTCGGCTCACTGGGGCTTCCATGAGAAAAGTTGTCAAGTAATGAATCATCCTATGGACATACCTTCTTATGTAAGATATTTCACTTTTGACTATCCGTCAGTTTCTAGAAAGGAAGTCTAGGTATGTAATGTCTTCAAAAATCCCTTATACAAGGTGACTTCCAATCATAAGTATAGTTCTTCTTGAAACCGGGGATGTCAACTTATATCAAGATACAAGAGTTCCTACTTTCTTTTACATAAACATGTAAACATATAAATAAACTTTAAGCATTAACACACGTACATAAAAAAATTTAAGCACACCACAAATAAATATACATATATATATATATATATATAAGTAGAAAGACAAGGCAAACCATCTACGACAGCTTCCAAGTAATCAAAATATTTTGTTTTTCGTTCTCCATGGGTAAACCTTCAACAACTTATTAGAATCGACCTTCAAACTTTGGTGGTTTCCTCACAGTTGATATCATTTGCAGCAATTGTTCATTCATTCTTTGCAAACATCCCCTCTCCAACAAAAGGATGTTTGATATCATATCCGATACCAGGTATCTCCTTGAACATCAATTTGTTATCGCCCAATGCTCCACTTGCAAATCACTTACCCAAAATTTTGAAGTATTACTGAATTTAATTCTAAACATATCAAGACCTTTCTCCGTAAGCATATACAACCTAGAACAACAGATACCTGATGCACAACCTCTTCAACAAATATTCTTCCATCGATGTAGCAACAGTCTTCCTTGAATGATGTGGGTTCCTCTCCTTCATGTTGACGATGATTTCACCTCACACCTCTACGTCATCAATATCAACAACAACTCCATGAATTCTTGGAAAACGATTTAAGTTATGACGTGGGTTGTCAACTTGACTATAGCTTGGATGGCCACGATCCAAGTGATATATTTGAAATAGTTGGTAATTCCTTTGCAGATATGATATGAAAATATCGGTGCAACTCTTCAATGGCGGTCCATTGGGATTGGCATTCTTCTCCGTAGCTTCAATAGATTCGTTTGCATAGTGATGACATCTATCAATGACATAAACACGATAATCTATAGGTAGTGACGATTTCACACATTTCTCATGCAGCCTGTCAAGCAATCGACACAACAATTGAATGGACAACGATTGCCTTTCATGGGTTGCAACAGGTCCTTCATGTAGGATCCTCTCTTGTGCGCCCTTCAACAACTTCTAATTCCAAGTCCAATCTCCTTGTCATGGATTCAACAGACAATGAATAGATGGCACAACACATAAATAGGGATCACATCCTTAACATCGGATCCATGCAGCTCCTTTACCTCAATGAATCTGATACCAAAATGGAATTCATGAGAGAGAAAAGACACACAAAATATACACACAATAATAATTTGTATTGCACAAATTACAAAAAGATACATCACACTTAAATAAGTGCTGTGAGATCCAACTTATTCCACTCTTGGAGGGAGAGGTTTAGAGAATATCTCAACATCCTCCAACAAACCCAATCTAATCCCTAAACTCTAGTATGTAGCATTAATTAGTCATTATCTCTAACAATTATCATATTGACTTTCAACCAAATAAAACAATAAATCTTGTGGAGTGTGGTTATCATATTGACTTTGAACCAAATAAAACAATAAATCATTGCATGACCACTTATACATTACATCTACTACATATTGCAGATGCAATACATTTAATAACTTAGAAATTGGAGATAAGTAGAAATCAAACACTTTCATTTATCTTGGACTATAATATTGGGCAAGTCTGCTATGTAGTAGCATTCAATGTTGAAGCAGACAATATATACACCATCAAATCACTTTGATATATAAGCAGGAATATATCATACTATGTATATACTGCATGTCATTCCTTAGAATGTAGTGCTGAGTAACAAGTTGTATATATTACTAGCCATAATATTGCATTCAAAGTCCATGATAATGTTGGTTGGATGACCTGAGCATGCTAACGTCTTGCATACATCCGCATTCACGTCAAGATTTTATATGACTCATTGTTTCCATGACGATCCATTGAATTTGGTGCTTTTCTTTCTCATATCAAAGGAAAGAAAGTATGGACAACCACACGTCCTTCATTGTGGTAGGAAGCTACGTAGGGAAAACCATCCATATAGTTAAATCAGACGACACCGTTCAGATCCTTTATAAAATAGTAAGCATCGAAATTCCCTCAAAGTTTAGTATGCCACTCTGATTTCTTCTACATCATGCTGAAGATGCCTGTACTTTCTCAAAACGATCAACTGAAAGGTGGGAAACAAGTATTTTATTCTTCCTCAATATTTTTTTCAATTTTCATTATCGCTCATATCACTGGCTTTGTTAATATAACCAATGTCCCCTAAAGTTTTGAATTCTCCAACTGCTCTCGTATCATCCCCTTTTTGCAATATCATACACGAGGTTTCTCTCTGGGATCCGTTTGAGATGTAGAAGTCCAACATGGATGGAGGCTTTTAGAACAGAGTGTCAACATACTTCATTAGAAAGATTATGAATGACGGGAGGTTAAACTTAGATGAACGTGGCCTTCCAGTGGTTAGGGATTTGCAGATGATGAGATACATGGACTCTGCAATACTCCACAATTGCACAAGGATTATGTGCAGTTGGTCATGGCAAGAGGCAAGTCTTGGAAGCCAAAGCTTGAGAGTAGAAAGGAAAAGGAGAGGAGTGGAGGCTATATGAGATTTATGAAAATTAAGAGATCAGGATACATTAGTAATTAGTTGGAGTCTGTTTGGGTTTGTTGAAAGATTCTCAACAAACATGTACATGTCTATGTTTAGAATCACCATTTCATGATAGGATAGCTCTTGATTAGTTGATGTAGGAGAGAAGTTTAGCCATGGTTTTGATGAAACCCATTTTGAGATAACTCAAGAAAATCAAACCAATCTTAAACATTTCCCTAAAAAAATCACTTATTCATATAATAACATGAATTACACACAATTAGATAAGATCCCCTACGATGGTTTTATCGCTTGGATCGAAAACCCATCCGTCGGACAAATATTTGTGATTAAGAGTATTGGACAACCAGATAAGTATATCATCAATATTAAGTTAGTCGAATATAAAAAGAAAAATGGTCTACATGTAGTGTAGTGTTCTTTGTTTAAATAATTTAAAAATAAAAGAAGTGCCTGCAATTGAATATTGAGAGAAGCTATCCAGGTTTATTCATAGACAAATGATTTTCTTTTTTCTGTTATATTGAGTTTAGATGGAATAGATTAAATATATTGTCCTAGCATGTTATTTTTATAATATGTTAGTGGAATTAAATCTGAGTTTGAGCAGAGTTGTTTACAATTTATGTAAGATGGAAAAACTAACAAACACTTGGTTCAATGGTATGTAAACTAAAGTGAATTAGGTCTAAAGTCTTATTTGTAGTGTTTACACTTTTTTTTCATATACCCATGAATTCCTATGGGGAGCCCCTTTTTATTAATAAACATTCAATTATAACGAGTGTTGCGTGGCAGTGTAGTCCTTGTCGGGTTGAATTGGGAATAAATGCACAGGGACAGGAAAAAGTAGCAGAGGAAGATGGAAACTACAGCGGAGATGTGGTAAGTAGCATGACGTGTAGGTGGCATCCATGCAGTAAATGACACATAGCCTCTAGAGTCCCATTTATGTTTTGAAAGTATATAATCTATTTTTCTATGTTTTAAATTTCTATCTATTTTGTCTCTAAATGTGACAAAACAAGTTATATTCAAATTAAATAAACACAATTTATTGACATTCAACATAGTGGAAGATAAAAAATTATGAGGACATAAATATAAAAGGAGATAAAAAACAATTTAATTTGAAATATATCAAAAACTAATATTTTTTGTTACATATTCCTAGAAATTTAAATGCATTTGTCATATAGAGTGAGATTGGGGCTCCCTTGGACCATATACATAGTAGAAGATAAAAATTTATGAGGACATAAATACAAAAGGAGATAAAAAATAGTTTTATTTGAAATATATCAAAAAATAATATTGTATGTTACATATTCCTGAAAATTTAAATGTGTTTGTCATATAGACTAGGATTCGGGCTCCCGCAGACCATAAGAGAAACATGTACAAGAAATAGGACTGTGGAAAGAATAAGTGGGCGACGATAGAGTGTGATACCTGAAAAGAATAAATTGAAAAGTATCAGTCTTTGGATAGACATTTATATTTAAAAAAGTGGGATAAATTGGTTGATAAACAAAGCAGGATGTGATCAGTATAGATTGACAATGATGGTACATATCACCCCTTTTTCTATTTTTTTTTTGGTGCCTTTTTATTGATGTCGTCGGCGACTACTAGAATCGTGGAAACTGCCTATTGTCTTTCATCGGTGACCTGATTCAGTTCCCTTTCGGGCCATTCTTCAATGTAGCTTATCATTGGGGAGACACTAATCTCATTCCGAATTTTTATGTTGAAAAGTTCATTTTCTAATTCCCTGAAGTCGATAGAAAGATTACGCAGAGCCTGATCAATTTCGTCATTCTATACCGAATAGTCAACTAGCTAGTTGTCAATGTCATCTTGACCATATTCAAGGATGCTGTAAAATGTTTCCAAAGACAACATCTTAAAAATGTCAACTTCTTTATCGAAGGCTTGCTTAGTTAGGGGAGAGGAGTTGACGATTCAGTTGTGGTCTTGGAATTCGTTGTTCCTTCGGGCTAAGTCTATTATGGTAATATTTATGAATAATTTTTCTTTCTTTGATATGGGTTGTTCACATGAATAGACAATGAGATGCAGGTTCTTCACTTTTTCTTTCCAGCATGCATTTATTTGAGCGATCCAGTTTTTGGATGGGAGATATTGTTGTCTTTTTCTCATTTCTATCATGTTGTTGACAATGGTTCCAAAAGGAAGGACCGTGTCTAAATATAAATGTTCTTCATCCTTGAAATCTGCATGCAAATGTTTGAGCAAATTATGTTCCCTCATTCCAAGGGAAGTCATGGTTTGTGATGTTTCCCACGCCTCAATAATCAGTTCCATTCTTTTCTTGATATTCTTCTCCACATATCCTCTACACGATGCGTGAAGGCTAGAGGATCTTTTTAACTTGGATGCAGGGGTGGCAGACATGGCTATTGCCAAAGGAATGGCAAGCAATGGCATAGGAATTAAAGCTTCTTCCAATTCCTTGACATGATCCTTCAGTCTTGCATTCTCAACTTCAATGCCTCTAATGGAATCATCAAGAGCATTCGCAGTCGCTATGTGAAGTTGACGGATTTGGGATGGCCACATTTTCTCAAGGTTTACCTCTGAACGCGATTTTCCTTTCTTATTTTTTACAACCTTTTTTTCAATAATTAATTTTTTGGGCTAACTATAAAAAACAACGTTCTAGAACATGAACGATTCATCTTTGCCAAAATTTTCAGTGTCAGCTATGTCCATTGGATGAATATGTTGAATCACATCTCCGGGCTGATCAAGGTAGCAAAATATGTTATCCAGATCAGGCTCAAGTTCCATGTTCTCACTCTCAATTTCGGGCTCTTTCGTCTTTCCCACAATTTTTTTTCTCTTCTTATCCACTGGAAGCTTATGAGAAATATCAATTTTAGGGTGAGGAGGGTCGTTATCTCCTCCTCTGTTTGAATAATTCTGAGTTTCTTTTTTTTGTGGTGGGTTGTTGGAGCGTTGCTCTGGGATGTAATAGTTTTGGGAGTGTTATTCGACGATTGAACACTCTTCTCACTGGGACATTTTACCTATTGCTTGTACAACTCAGTGGTGCTTTGTAGTGTGTCTAGGTCGTCGACATCAGAAGCAGACGCATTGTCGTCAATTTCTCTATTTTTGGTTAGGTGGCTTTTGAAAAAATAATTTCCAAAGCCAAGTGTTTGTAAATGTTGTAAAAAAACATTATTAGGGTCAAACCCTCTTAGGATTTCAGAATATATTAGGCTCAATTTGTTGAAATGGGCTGCAAATTCATTAATTTTGTTGACATTCCTCAACACCAAGTCCCTGACTTTCCAACAGAGAGGAATGAACTATTTTTTTCTCTTCTCTTGGAATAGATGCAACCAATAGTTGTGTTGCCTTGCTACTTCTGTAAAAAATATTATGTCTGTAATGTGACATGGAAGGAGAGAAGGTTTTCCCTTGAGAAAAAAATCCTTATCACAATGTAATTATCCATATGTTCAAGTGCCCCCTTCATGTCCAAAAACATGGTTTCCTAGTGATATATGCGGGGACCATCTTCTCCTAACAACAAAGATTTGAAAACAGACACAAAGCCATTAAAAACCTCATAAAAACAGTGGGAGGCCTTGTGTTTCCAGAAGGCCTGGTACCAGAACGTTACTGGGTAGAATTACCAATTTACCTTCTTGGACAGAGACAGTTTCGGAAACTGGCAGCAATGTGCTATTGCAAAAACCAAGTAGAATGACATATAAAATTTATTATCCTTTTTGAAGCCTAACAATTGGGAACAAATTTCATGGGAAATCAGCCTGCCCCAATAAAAAATGGCTTGTTCCTTGAGTATAAAATACAAAATATAAAGAGCCATGCAGGAAATAGTTGTTGTGGAATCCTGTCCTATTATTATTGTAAACAACCAGGCAATTTCCCGGAATGGATTTCTTAAAAACTAACCTGCAAGGTTGTGATATCTTTAGGAAATGGCATTGGGTCTTCCAAGAACTCGGGCAAGATGTCCAGCCCTTTATTATGATTTCTTAGGAACTTCTTGGAATCTTCTTCTTTGAACGTCAATGTTGGCTTCGACAATCTTAACATCTGGCGAAATCCCTGAGGTGATAAAGAAACAAAAGAGTGGTCCCGTAGTGGAATAATTCTTTGTTGTAAAATATATTTATCGACACACCAAGAGACCATCTCCTTACAGTCAAAAACTTCAGGGACACAGCCTGTACAAGCAATCCCATAGGTCCAAATTACTTTGTTTTGGGCGACAGATGATGAGTAATAAGAATATGCCTTGGACCACTGGAAGTTCTAGTCCTCGCGCCCAAAGATTTTCACTGTATCTCCACAAAACTGTTGTCAAGATAATTCCATATGTTTATGAGAATGTCTATTTTCTCCAGAAGATGATTAAAATGAACAATTGGAGGCGATAATATAACTCTCTGCAAATGTTGGTTCAATGCTTATGAATGGGAAATCTCCTCCAGCCTTTCACTCATTAATGACAATCTCTATGGGTGCTACATGATGAGTTGTTAGCAATAAAGATTACTTATTTCGTATTTAGAAGTGTGAAGGTGGGGGTTATGACGAAGAGAAATTAAGGATTGGAGGTTTCGTGAGCATGCCAACTCGACAACGTGTGAATGATATTTCATGATTTTGAAATCAACACTCGGAAGGAATAATATAACCCTCCACAAATATTGGTTTAATGCATATTAATTGGAGATGTTCTTGAGCCTTTCACTCATCAATGAAAATCTATACGGTTCCTGCACGATGAGTTGTTAGAATTAAAGCTCAGTAATTTCATATTTAGAAACAAGATATATATATATATATATATATATATATATATATATATATATATATATACATTTTTTTATTATAGACAATTGTGAAGGTGATGGAGATGGGGAAGAGCAAGGAACGAATGGAAAGGTCTGAAAAGCGGTTGGATGGGATTCAAATTAGGGTTACGAGGGATACTCAGGAGAGGTGAGTGTTCGACAATCAAATTTTATGTATCGGAATTTTTGACTACAAAATGTGTAAAACAAAAGAAAGCATGATGGGGTAGTTCAACGATCGGTTTGTATATTTGTGAAATTATGGAAATGATCGACCAGACTGATTTTCAAAATTGAGGATTGAAAATTTCATGAATGGAAAAACCCGACGACGTGCAAATGACATTACATGATGTTTAAAATTAACAGTCAGAAGGAATAATATAACCATCCAAAAATTTTGGTTTGATGTATATTGATGGGAGATCTTTTCAAATCCTAGTTTAGCATTAACTCTTGCTAATTTAATACTTAGAAATAATGTCTTATATATACTTTCTAATTGGTAATTGCAAAGGGCGTGGGAATAGGAAACAACGATTAGAAAATGGATATTTCTTGAACCCGCCAACTCAACGATCCGCGAAAGAAATTTGAAGAAATGGTGAAGTATTGAAAGAAAATGGACAGGCTTCAAAATGGGGTGATAATAGTTCCACATGAGATGTGAGGACTCGGTGGTCAAATTGTATGTCTCAAAAATTTTCAGTGCAAAATGTGTACCAGGGAAGAGGGGATGATAGGTAGACTTTAATATGGAAGACAGTATTGCCTGTCCATTTTCTTTCCATTTGGTGAAGTATTGCCTGTCCATAGGCAAGACAGTAAAATGGGGTGACAATAGTTCCCCAGGAGATGTGAGGATCTGAAGGTCAAATTGTAGGTCTCAGAACTTTTGTGAAAACTGTGTATCACAGAAGAGGGTATGATGTGGAGTGCGATAGTAAATTTGTATATCGCGGAGGTCCAAGTGTTGTTTGCAGGTCACAGAACAATGGAAGTGCAATATAGATCCCGCCTGCCTGGGGATTCGCGATCTAAAAAGTGGTTAGGCATCGAATGGCTAGCAGTCGGTCAGAGTCGTGATATGAAAGAATGAGCACAAATATGAACCCATGAGTTGGACAATGCACACATTGAGACATTTTCGGAAAAAATGACTAAGTAATGAAAAAGAGAGAGTAGAGGGGAAAAAGAAACTGGAATTTGGTAAAGTATAGAAGAGGGAAAATAAGGTCCAATATATTCAAATATGAAATAGATATTCCATTTCCTTCCAAGATCGTTTATGTATGTTTATCGAAAATTTTTATACATATTTCATATACTTGGAAAGAAACATGAAGGTAGCGGGCATAGAAAATAACAACTGGAAATTGGAAATTTCTTGAACTCGCGAACTCGACGATTCACAAAAGAGATGTCAAGAAATCGTCAAGTGTGGAAAGCAGTCATATGGGCTTCAAAATAGGGTGACAAGGGCTCCCGAGGAGATGTAAGGCCCCGACTGTCAATTGTAAATATCATAACATTTCAGTGCAAAATGTGTAACACGGAAGAGGGGATGATGTGGGAATCTAGAAGTAAATTTTCATATTGCAGAAGCCAGAGTGTTGCTTGCAGGTCACGAAACAATGGAAAGTGCAATTTAGACAAGGGGAAGCCCTCGGTTGAAACACGTAAGACAACCCACATAGTAAGACATTTTTGGAAAAAAATGACTAAGTAACCAGAAAGAGAAACTACATGGAATAAAAGAGTGGGAAAATAGAAAGGAGGGATATTTTTATAAGCAGGAATCGGTTTCAAAAAAGCCCCAATTGTTGCAAAACTATCATTTTGTAGTAATTTTCAGCAAATTCTTTGTTGAAGATTAGATTTTATTGCAACTTGTGGGAGTAATTGTGTTCTTGATACATTCTTCCATGAATTTAACATATTAAATTAAGTATTAAACTTCTTGCATGATGGGTTGTTAGCATTAAAACTTAATAATTGCATGTCTAGAAACAAGAATGACGATCTTGTTGCAACATTGTGATTTGGTATTTCTATGTTCTATATACATTACGAATAGAATTGAACGTTGGTTTGAAACTGTCTGAAATTCATTTTTGTTTCCATAAAATCCTGATGGATCGACATAGTACATTGTCATATAATTGTTAAACAATCCATTTTAGAACAAATTACTTAAGAAAATACAATATTGAATAACTACGAGACTATCAAACCATGACAATGAGAAGAGGTGTTAAATCCATAAAAGAAGCAATAAACAAGACTCCAAGGCAATTTTTTTTAATAGTAAATCCATTTAAAAAAAAATAATAGTGAGCACTGTATATCTATCCTTAGAAATTAGATCGAGTTCTTTGGGCCAAAACATTGAAAATATTTTCCATAAACACATTCACATGATCTGCAACATTCAAGAGCCATCAAGATGCTCTTCAACATGCATACACAACTGATTACCATACTTTTTTTTTTAGGAAATCCTTGCAGTCTTATCCTTGGTGGATAGATGTTCAGTGTCGTGATCTAAATATTTTGCGAAAGTCCTGAGACGACAAAGAAATAGGAGAGTGGGTCCGCAGTGTAATAAATCCTTGGCTTGATGCAGATGAACAACAGTGCTGCGGTAAAATTGATAGTTCTCAAAAGCTTCCTGTCAGGAAGAAGATGAAAAACGTTGCAAGGAAAATAGAATAGCCTGAAACTAAAAATTAGGACACACCAAGAAACCACCTCCTGACAGTCAAAAACTTCAAGGACACAGGTTGCATGAGCAATTCCAGAGCCCCAAATTAGTCCATTATGTGCGGAAGGAGATGACTAGTAGGAATATGCCTTGCACCAGTGGGAGTTCTAGTCCTCATTCCCGAATATGTTAATTTTATATCCAGAGAACATAATAGTGGTCCCGCAATTGAATAATTTTTTGGCTTGAAATATATCTCTGGGAGGATCAACAGATCATTTCCTTATAGTGAAATAATTATGCCTAGAACAAACTAATTTGGACCTATGGAATTCCTAATTTCAAGCTGCAAAGTGGCTATTGCGTTCAATGTCGGTTTCTTTTCTGAAACCCCTGCTTTTTGTGTTGTCAAGACCACCATCGCCAATTCGGGAAGTTTCACCTGTTATGGTTGATTTCAATTTGGGCACAGTATTAGGAATAATCTTTGCATTGCCATCATCCATTTTCGTATGATCGTCTATCAAATCATATTCTTCTGGCTCAAAATCCATCACATCAACCTCTGTGCCAGCCATCAATGCAAGTGGGTAGGTTGTATGAGTAGGCAGGGTTGCCTTGGAATTATTTGGCTTGAAATATATCTCTTAGTGCACCAAGGGACCATCTCCTTTTTTTCACCTGGGCAGAGGGAGATAAGTAGTAAGAATATTCCCTAGAATACTGGAACCTCTAGCCATAATGCATGAAGGTGATTACTGTATCTGGACAGAACTGTTATGGAGTTGCTACCATAAGTTAACGATAATTTTCATTTTCTGCAGATGATGTTTGAAATGAAAATCGGGGAGGGATAATATAACCCTCTGCAAATATTGGTTTAATGTGTATCAATGGAATATATCCTCGATCCTTTCATTGATCAATGATAATCTCCAGGGTTCATGCGCAATGAGTTGTTACCATTAAATCTTACAAATTGCATATTTAGAGAGATTAAGAATTAGAGATTTCGTAAACCCATCAACCAACTGGTGCACAAAATATATTGCATCATATTTGAAATGAATACTTGGAAAGGATAACACTCTTCTCCACAGATCTTTGTTTAATTCATATTAATGACAAATCTTCTTCAACCTTTTGGACATTAATGACAATTTTAATGGTTCCTGCACGGTGAACTACTAGCATTAATGCTTCATAATTGCATATATAGAAAGAAGTATGAAGGTGGCGGGGACGGAGAAGAGTGACTAAGCATTGTACATTTTGTCCACCCACCAATCCATGAAACAGATTCGAAGAAATGTCCAAGTATGGAAAGCGTTCATGCGGGTTTCAAAAATAGGGTCACAAGATATACCTAGGAGACATGAGGGGCCGATCGTCAAATTGTATGTCATAATGATAGATTTCGGCCATCAATTTGTATATCACGGAATTTTGGGTGTTGTTTGTATGTAGCAGAACAATGGAAGCACAATGTTGAGCAAGTCTGGCCAGGAATTGATGAAGGTAATAGTGTCCAAGTATGCAATGGAAAAACGGTTGGTCGGACTCGTGATATAAAAGCATTAGACATACGCTGAATAAGAAAAAAGGACGCATCCAGAAAAAGGACCAAGTAAACAGAAAGAAAAAAAATGAGATAAAAGGGAATTTGTTTTCTAATTTGTAGATCGCAGAAGTCCGGGTGTTGTTTGCAAGCAGCGAAACAATGGAATCGCAATATCGAACTCGCCTATCCAGGAACCTGCGATTTGACAAGCAATTGGTCATACTCATAATATAAAATCATTAGACATACACGGAACGGGAAAAAGGACACATTTGAAAAAAGGACAAAGTAAACAGAAAGAGAAAACAAACGAGATAAAGGGCATTTTTTTTTCTAATTTGTAGATTGCGGAAGTCCGGTTGTTGTTTGCAGGAAGAAGAACAATGGAAACACAATGTTGAACCCACCTATCTGGGAAACCGCAATCCAATTTTATTTTTTCAATATGAAACGAGGAAGCGATCAGTCGATATGGTGATATAAAAGTAACAGTGGAAATCGGAAGACATAAATCCAACAATTCCCGCACCTAGACATTTTTTGAAAAACTAGTAAGTAACAAGAAAGGGAAAGCAAAGGGAAAAAAGAAAGGGGATGGAAATTTTTGGAAGCGGGAATTGGTGTACGGAATCCCCATTGATGGTCTTAACAATAACTATGAAGTGCATTAAACATGTGAATGGGTTATTCAATCAAGGAATAGATACAACGATCCATGCTTATAGTTTCCAGGATATGTTTGTATAGGAGAAGCATAAAAAATCTACAAGAAAATCAATTATGGGATGCTTAAGTAAAATTTTTTTACTGTCAGCTTCACCGCAAGTATAACAATGAAATTTTTTAATTTTAATGTCCTCTCGTTGATATGATAGTTCCATTGGACTTTTCATAGTATATATTCTTTTATCTCAAATTATTTCAAGAGATTAATTTTGCTAAGTTCATCGATCAAGGAAAATTTCTAAAAATGAGATAAAGGGGAATTTGTTTGCTAATTTGTAGATCACAGAAGTCTAGATAGAACAATGGAAACACAATGTTGAACCCCCCTATTCGGGAACCCGTGATCCAAAAAGTTTGTTCAATATGAAACAGGGAAGCATTCGGTCGAGTTGGTGATATAAAAGTAATTGGAAATCTAAATACGTGAATCTGCCAAATCCCGCACCTAGACATTTTCTGAAAAATGAGTAAATAACCAGAAAGGGAAAGAAGAGGGAAAAAATAAAGGGGATGGAAATTTTCAGAAGTGAGAATTGGTGTAATAAATCCCCATTGATGGTATTAATAGTAACTATGAAGTGCATTAAACATGTGATCAGTTTCTTCAATGAAGGAATAGATACAACGACCCATGCTTATAGTTTCTAAGATCTATTTGTATAAGAGAAGCGTTGAAAAGCTACAAGAAAATCAATTTTGGGATGTTTAATTAAAGTTATTGTATTATCAGCTTCACCACAAATATAACAATGATGAATTTGAATTTTAATGTCCTCTCGTTGATATGATAGTTCCATTGGACTTCGCATAGTATATATTCTTTTATTTCAAATTATTCCAGGAGATTAATTTTGCTAAGTTCATTGATAAAGGAAAAGTGCTAAAAACAAGAAAAAGGTGAATGTTTTTGCTAATTTGTAGATCGTGGAAGTCTGGATGTTGTTTGCAGGCCGCATAACAATGGAAACATGATGTTGAAGTCTCCTATCCAGTAACCTGCCTATCCGGGAACCCACGATCCAAGAAGTTTGTTCAATATGAAACAGGGAAGCGGTTGATTAGGCTGTGTTGGTTATGGAGCCTAATTATCTTCATGATTCAGAGGTCCTTTCTTTCAGCCATGTTTATACCCCATGAAGTATTTACACCCTAGAAGTTTGTGCACTCTTCCACACGGGGGAGTGCAGAGGGGGGGTACCCCTCTGCGTGGTCCGGATGGGGCTATCCCCCCGGCTGGGGGGTCTGGGGGCAAGCAGGCCCCCAGCAGGGGTTCAGGGGTGAAGCCCCTAAAGGAAACATTTCCTTGTAAATGTGTATTGTAATTTCATTATAAATCTGAACCATTCATTATAAGGTCTCAGATCTAACGATAGAGATTATGCTAGGGTTTTTTTCCCTAGAAGGTAACACTCTTTTATGAGGGAAATGTATTGCGGCTATGGTTGATGGTGAATATTGTATTTTGAGATAGGAGGTTGTGAGAGAAATAAGAGGAAGTTACAACGGGTTTGCTGTAGGTTGTATCCCTTCATATGCTGGATAATAATAAAGGAAGGACCTGGCAATTTCTCTGGTGGACGTAGCCCACACTGGGTGAACCACGTAAATCTGTGTCTCTATTGTATTGTGTATCTTATGTGTTTTGTTTCCGCATTTGTTTTATTTTATTGCTCCGCGGTCCTATTTTTCTAACAACTGGTATCAGAGCGAAAGGTAACTCACAAGAAAGGAGGGTTATTGGTTCAAGTGGGAGGAATGTTAGAAGATGGAACGTTTAGGGTCGAGAAATTTAATGGCCAAAACTACTAGTTATGGAAGATGCAGATGGAAGATTATTTATATCAAAAGGATCTATTCCTACCATTGGGTGGAGTAGCAAAGAAGCCGATGACCATAAAGGATGAAGAATGGGAGATTCTTGACAGAAAGGCTCTAGGAATGATACGGATGATCCTGGCAGCATCGGTGGCTTTCAATATTTTCAAAGAAAAGACAATGAAGGGTTTGATGGACGCATTGGCCAAATTGTATGAAAAACCCTCAGCATCCAATAAGGTATTTCTAATGAAGAGATTATTTACTATGAATATGTCAGAAGGTGGGTCTATTTCAGATCATTTAAATGAATTTAATACGGTTACTAATCAACTAAGTTCTGTAAAAGTGGACTTTGATGATGAGGTCAAGGCTCTTCTAATCTTCTTCTCATTGCCAGAGAGCTGGAACAACTTGGTCATGGCTGTAAGTAACTCTGTCTCTGGTTCAAATACTTTAAAATTTGATGATGTTGTTGGTGTTATCCTTAGTGAGGAAATGCGACGGAAAAGAACAGGTGAGACATCAGGTAATGCGTTGAACATGGAGAACAGGG
>ML787668.1:317475-329996 GCA_009831015.1 Picea engelmannii | reverse complement strand
AATTACCCATTTATTATATCTAACTACCATAGTGGGCCTTATTTAATAATATAGTGGACCTAGTCCACCTTACATTGAATGACCTTTACTATTATCACTATGGGCCCTCTAGGCCCCCCCACTACCTCTCTAGCTACCTTACATTCCATCCCCCTTATGAAAGTGTTGTCCTCAATGCTTGATGTACAACCATGTACCAGGGTCCTATGGATAATTGTGGACCATAATGCTGAAGAAGACTGAAGAACCAAGGTCCCATGTAGAAAGGAAATCCACCATGTTGAAGTAGTCCAACCACCATTGTAAGCCCAGGTTCCATGTCCAAGTACTCATGTGAACTCCCCGTGGAAGATTTTGTAACCCAATAACCAACTCCAAATGATGCTCCAAAGACTGACACCTATCACGTGGATCCAAATAAGAAGATCCATCCACATAGTGGAAAAGGGTCATAGAAGAATCTAGAATGAATAATACCACTATAGAATATGTAGACTGAACACTGGTAACTAGCTCCTGATGTGGGACATTGATGTTCTCTACATAAGGTGGAGTAGAGTCATCAAATAAAATATGAAAGTGGTTGTCATCCCAGAAATGACAACTATCCATATACCAATCATCACAATCTACCTCAAAATCATACCAAGCATATATTTCTTGATTATATTCATCCCTGAAACCATCCATAAGAAATCTCTCCTGCATGTTATTCAATGAATCTTGAATACTACAAAAACTATCATTGAGGTCGTCTGTGAGGCTGTCTGTGAGGCCATGTACAAATGCATCCAATATGTCATCCAATGTGTGAAACAATTGGGCTTTGAATGATTCAAGAATTTCTTTAAGTTTTTGAGAAGAAATATCCATTTGAGCATCCTATGAACTCACCCAATAAGTTACGACAGAATATCGCGGCTTTCTCTGAAAAAACCCTTAAAAACTACTGAAGTTAAAATTCTCATAACTTCACTTCTTGGACTCCATTTTGGCTGATGTTTTTTTTTAAATTGGGTGAAATTGTGAGAGGAACTCAGATCTGTAATTTATTTGGGCAAATTCAGCCTCTAGATGCTACAAATATAAAAAAAATCTCATCGTCGTCCGCGGAAAAAATCTTGAAAATTTGCAGATTTTAAAACTTCAATATATTGACTTCCTGGACTCCATTTCAGATAATTGGTTTTCTTAAATTAGATTTTTTTCTAAGAGGAACTCAAATCTATAACCCTTTTCTGCAAATTTTGCATAGAAATATACCAAAAAATTCGAGAATGTCGCAGCCCTCTTTTTTCTTCTCCGAAAAAAAAATCTGCAAAAATAAAAAATATTTGCCCACAATGTCTTCCCAAGGAAAGTGCTCTGATAGCACTTGTTAATAACCAAATACCTAAATACAAAAGAACCACAACATATATACAAGAACAATATGCAAAATCTCCTTTATTACTATCAAACCCTTGAGGTAGGGAAACATCGTACAATGAATCCTATTATGGAAGGGATCCTCTCCTGTTCACTTGCCTCTTCGAGGGGGCATCCTCCTATTGAGATGCCATTCCAAATACACTAATTTTATTCATATCTCATTACATTGCTTGAACCCCTTTATATAGTTCTACCATCACCTAAGAACATTCTAGAGGAGGAATCTTCTAGAAGTAGAACCTTCTAAGAAGTCCTCTTACATTTATTATATCTAATTACCCATTTATTATATCTAACCACCATAGTGGGCCTTATTTAATAATATAGTGGACCTAGACCTTACATTGAATGACCTCCACTATTATCACTATGGGCCCTCTAGGCCCCCCCACTACCTCTCTAGCTACCTTACAGAACCCAAATGAGTTGCATTGGGTTCGTGACGACAAGGCCTATGCTCCTGTTTGATTTGAAGCGATTCCGAGCACTTTGAATTTTGAGCAAAATTTGATCCCCTAGATCACCAAGGCCAAAATTTTTGCATGGATTTCCCTTCACAACAGACTCCCCATATGGGATAATTTACTCAAAAGAGATAAGGAGGGACCGAGTCACTATAACTTCTGCAAGAAAAATTTGAAATTAGGTCTACAAATATTGGTTAATTTTCATTCCTCGATGGAGGTTTGGAGTGCTTTAGGATAACAAGGAATATACCAAATTTGGTCTAGGAACACAATGATAGAATCTCAGAACAACTAGTTTAAAATCTCATGGAAGTCCACAAGATCTGGTTGCTCTACCTTTACACGTTATGTGGAGCCTTTGGATCTCACAAAATGAATAAATATTCAAAGGAAAATGACCATTCCTTATCGAGACAATATTCAAAATAAAATACTTTTTAGTGGCTTGTAAACCTAAAAGAGTTGGAGATACCATTAGACAAGTTATACCTCTATAATTTGATCATATCTTCATGTATAGACTTTATGATGGTTCTTCTAGGGGAAGTGATGCACAAAACATCGCTAGTGAGCTCATTCACCATAATGACCACACAATCTCAATAAAAAGAGGTACAGGGTCAAATCTAATAACTATGTAGACATAATCAGTGTGATCACAATGATGAAGGTGGACATAAATTTGGAGATACAACAACTTTAGACATTCTTATATTCCAAGGTAGTTTGTGATTGTTTGAATGGCCAAGCTCATTACTCGCATATCATATTTTTAAGAT
The DNA here is from genome assembly GCA_009831015.1 of Picea engelmannii. Classification (NCBI taxonomy): domain Eukaryota; kingdom Viridiplantae; phylum Streptophyta; class Pinopsida; order Pinales; family Pinaceae; genus Picea; species Picea engelmannii. Next base: position 327,319 of record ML787668.1, on the reverse strand, counting down.
TCATAAAATAGGGCTAGGTAATGAGGTTATAATTTGAAGTAGTATACAACTCCCACGTCTATCATGAGCACAATGAAGGAGATAATTATTTGGCCAAGGAGTCACAAGATTAATAGGAAGGTAAGTTGATCCTATTATATATTGATATCAATGGCAACAAATCTAGGAGGGATCTCTTTCAAATATAATTATTCTATATAGGATATTGATGGTTGAGGATGTATAGCCTCCCTTAAAATATATCCAATGAATGTCTTTATTTTTTGATTTTTTTTGGAGGAAAATTGTTCCTTTTGGGAAGTGGAACCTTTACTTATTGTAAGTACCAAAATAGGTTAAGTTAAAAAATTATCCCTCATTTAATTCATATGAAAATGGTAGATACAAGTCCCACAGTTCCCAAGCCACAAATCTTGACGAAGTTAGTCTACCAAGTCCAATACAAGCTGCATTTTTTCACTATCAATGATGGAATGAGATTACCGACTTTTTTCTCTATAGTTTTTTTCTCTATATGTTAACACAACTATCTTATAATATCATGATCTTGTAACAATGGTTCATCTCTTGAAGTTTTCAAAAAAAGGAAGATGTGTATATTTAGAAACATTTCCATATCATATTCTTTGATGATCCATTCCCCACAAGCCAACTGTATCCCAACCTTTGAAAAACCATATGCAATATAATTCCTTTCTTTGAATATATGCTGAAAATAAATTGAATTAAAAAACATAATTATACCTTTGATATCATCTAACAAAGGTTGCAATATTAAATTTCTCATTTCATATTCTCTCTTCAACCATTTTACAACCAAAAAAGAGTCTCCAAAGATCTATATATTTGTGAATTCTTTTTTTGCATCCAATGAGAGAGTCATCTTTAGAGCCATCAATTCTATAAAGTTATTTGTACCTTGACCCAATCTAGCTTTAAACCTTAAGTTGTGAGAATAATTCAGAAATATAATTCCCCTAGTTCCACTAATCAATGTTTCCCCTTGGGAATCACTATCAAAGCATGCACAAGCTCCAAATTTATCAATGTTGTCCTTTGGTATTTGCTAATTAGGTTTATCCTTTATCACTCGATTGAAACTAGTTAATATGTTTAATGACTGAGTAGCACACTGACACAGAGGGATGGATTTTTCCACAAAAAATTCAACATTCTTAGTGAGCCATATACCCTAAGATAATAACAAAGGATAAGCTCTAAACCTATTTACATTCTCATTTTCACACTAGGATCTTAAATGCTCCTCAATTGAAGAATCACTCTAAATATTTCTTAACTAGTTAAACCTTTCACTTCCTCCCATACATGAATATCATATGAACATGTCATGATAAGATGTAAATTTGACTCTTCATTTTCCTTGCACAAAGGACACCTCCTAAGACAATATGTAATCCTTTTCTATAGGATTTCCCATGAAAGTGCCTTATTAATAAGCAACAACCACATGAAAATATGAGTCTTTAAATGGCATTTAAACTTTCACACTTTCTTCTACCACCACACTTGAACCCCCATATGATCATTGGAACATAAAACCTTATATTATGCCTTGGGAGTGTAATCACTCGATGAATTTTTTGATTATATCAAATGATCCTCCTCATATTTAATGATAACATGAATTGCTCTAAGTTTTGCAATGTATTATTCCCAAATATTTGCATCCTCGCCTCTAAAAGTAATCTCCCCTGTATGTTTCCATTCTTGTCCCCATATTGAAATCAATGAGATATTAAGAACTTAGTTGAGATTAAGGTATAATATTTCTCTCAAGATTTGTATCATATGCAACGGAAGCCCAAACTTATCCCCATAACCAATCCAGGGGTCCTCTCCCACTATATGCAACTTATGCAACTATGCAACTATATGAAACTATGGAGCTATATGACAGATAGGTGTGGCAATTTCAACTTTATGCAACTATATGCAACTATGTTGGTACTATATTGCAATTTATGCAACTATATGCAACTTATGAAACTATATTGCAACTTATGCAACTATATTGCAACAATTTCATATGCAACTATATGCAAATATGCAACTATGCAACTATATTGCAACTTATGCAACTTTACACAACTTTATTGCAACTTATGCAACTATATTGCAACTTATGCGACTATATGCAACTATATGCAACTTATGCAACTATATGCAACTATATTGCAACTATATGCAACTAGGTGTGACAATTTCAACTTTACGCAACTATATGGAGGATCAGTGTGGCAATTTCAACTTTATGCAACTAAATGCAACTATATGAAACTGTGTTGGTACCAAAAATGTATATTGGCACGATAAATTATCTTCTTGTTTTAATGAGTGTAGGTACCACCAAATAGGTATCTTTCGGATCTATCTTCCTCGAGTGATGGTCAAGATATAGTAAGAGAGGTTGAAAGTGAGATGTGTTGTACTAGATCTACTGTTTCTAGTTCAACTAGGTTGGAAAAGGTAAGGAAACGATTGTGTACCCGCATGCAATTTTTTATTGCCAACAGAGGGTCGTGTAATTATGAAGCTGAGAGCATAGGTGAAACTTAGTTTCCCTTGAGGTATAAACATATAGTGCAATTATGGGAACCTAAGGAGTTACCTGAAGTGGACACAAATTTCTTCATCGGTGGGAGGATGTATCACATTCCTCCTTCGTCCTTACATGGTTTGGGTTTATTTGCCATGGATGGAATAAAGGTTGGATATGGCACTGTAACTGAATTGATGGAGTATGTTGGACCATTATACAAATACAATCACTAGTTGATGTTGGTATGATATATGCAAAGTATACAGAGATATGGAGTTGCCGCAAATATATACAACTACTAGATAACAATCAAAATAAAGGGGCAACTATGTATATTGATGGAAGGCTTGTTGATACTGAGAGGGGGGTGAATCAATATCAAGTACAATTTAAAAACTTTTTCAGCTTATACTTAAACCATTCAATTATATCCAATGAGCAATGAACAATAGTATAAGAGTTACACCAATACACCACAATACACCATGCACAATATATGATAAATAATCAATAGTTTTTGTTGAAGGGAAGTAATGACATCCAAAGGTAGCTACATCTTCCAAATGTAGAGGGAGGGATAAACCTCCAAGAGGAAGATACAATCCTCCAATATCAAGAGAGATTTGAACTCTCCATCCTTTCCCCTTCCTTCCACTCAAGAATATATGAGAGATAATAAAACTTTACATTAAATCATCACTATCAACCAATCATCACATAGAACCTGATAATGCTTCCTGAGACTTCTTCAATTTTTGAAATTATTCAATTCTTGGAGTACTTTGATCCTATAGATAATATTACTCAATGTATTCTTTGAAACTCCTCCAATTTTCACTCCTTGAATCCTCCCCAAAAAGAGGTTATAGAAAGAATGGTAGACTTTATTCAATTCTGGTCTATTTAGAAGACCCAACTTGTACAACATGCCCCACACTCAATATTTAACATCCAATTTTGAAAATCACACAAAAGAAACTATGGTTATTATTATTTCCAATGGAAGTGGTCCCACTTCGATTGGATTCTTTATGAATATGTTATGACTATTTTACCTGGAACACCTGTTTATTGACTAGCTTCAGGACTGGTCACAAACCCTATCTTCCACAGAGTGTATCTCCATAATTATAGTGAATCAAGAGCTGAAAATTTTACTAGAGGTACCTTGATATGTATTATCAATACCATAGTGATTTAACCATCTGAATCGTTCAATAAAAAATGTTATAGCAAAAATGGTAAGATGACCTGAAAATAAAATACCTTAGAACACATCACCAAAAGACTTCATCCTCCCTTGAAATCCGACCTTCTTTTCTTCTTATTACCTATGAAATTCGACTTGTATAAAATGAATGCATAATGATGTTTATTTATACCATTTATATCACTTCCTTTTAACATTAGGTCCGACCTTACACTTTCTTATTTTGTAATTCTTTTCTTTAATTATCTTCAGGGCCTACATGTACTTCCTTCTTCAATTCACTTTGTCATATTCAAAAATTCATTTCTCCTCAACCATGAGGATCCACGTGACATGCCACATACCACCGAAAACAACATGATGTATATTATCCATCCATGAGTGTTCTATCTGCATGTGCATTTTTCTTCATGTCCAAATACCTTCATCAATCTTGTGGTCTAAAACCCATGACTAGGGTTGACATCAATGACAACAACCAATCTTCCAACAATATCCCCCTTTGTCATTGATGGCAACATTCATGCTCCCCCTATCATCATGATCCCAATTTATCTCCCCCTTTGACATCAATAGAAAAGGGTATGGCTTCTCCCCCTAATTTTAATGGCAAAAGGTAACTTTCTTCTTTGGGGTTGCTCCCCCTAAACATGTGGCACTCAATAATACTTCATCCTTATTTTTGGTCCTTGGTACTTTTTCTTCCTTGGAAACATTTTGTGTGGCTTCTGTCTTCTCTCTCTTCTTCATGTCTAGGATGTATATGTTGTTCGGTCTTCTTGTTGTAGTTGCAACCCATCTTTCTGATTTATTTTCTCTGATTTTACATTTTCGAGAGTCAAAAGTAAGAGTGTATCCTTGATCACATATTTTGCTGACACTGAGGAGATTATGCTTCAAATATTCAACCAATAGGACTTTTCCTTCTTTTACATTTTCACTTCCAAGATTTATAGTTCCTTTTCCAAGTATTTTGGTAGATGAGTCATCTCCAAATGCAACATTTCCACCCTTTTTCTTCAAGCTGACAAATTTTCTTTGATCTCCGGTCATATGAGATGAGCACCCACTGTCTATGAACCATTCATATTCTTCTTTGCATTCTTTAGCAACTAATGCTATTCGAAAATTTTCATTGTGTGGAATTTATTTCCTTTTCCATGCTGTAGTTGGTATGCAAACATTTGGCATATGATTGTCTTCCTTCATCTCTCTACAATCTCGTGCTTTGTGACCAAGATTATTTCACTTGTAACCTACAATATTTTTATCCATTAATGGGTCAAATGGATTATAATTTATGTTTAAAGGTCTACGAACATTTTCATATCTACTATTTTCACCATTCATGTAGCTTGAATAGTTATTTCTATCATTCATTCTACAATTGATTGCCTTGTGTCCAAAATTTCCACAAGTATAACAATGTCCAAGAAAGAAATTTTGATACCTAGGCATACGTGATCTTCTTTGTGGTGTGGTCTATCTGGGTTCATGATCTATTCTTCTATAGTTTCCTTCATAATGATTTCTTTCATACCTGATGGGAGAGGATCTTCTCGATGTCTCATTCCTTCTAAATTCTAGTTTTCTATCTTGTTGTTCAACTCGTTCTGGAGTGTTGGTTTCATCATTTTCAACTTCCTTCTCTTATTTTTTTGTCTTCAAGCTATCATTGTATCCTAGTCCTGTCTTGCCGTTTGAAGATCTTTGACTGCTAAGGATATCATCTAATTTTTCAGTTCTTTTTTCAAACTTCTTCAACTTTTTTGTTGTCAATAGTAGCTCCCCTTTTGTGTGATCCAATTCTTCTTTCAATTTTTCATAATCTTCTAATTGTTCGTTCAAGCCATTAAATGTCTTTTCAAGTTTGTAATTCTCTTCTTCACAACTACTCAATTCACATTTCAGTATTATGTTTGTGTTTCTAAGCTTGCTATTTTCAGTTTCAACATGCTTCAACTTTTCAAGATTCTCATCTTCTTCTTCACTCTCTGCATTGTCTTTGTATCCCGAAAAGGAATCAAGGTTGGTTTCTTCATCTGAATCTTCTTCACAAATGATTTCTTCTTCTTTAGAATTCTTATGATCATCATCCTGGGTTTCTTAGGTTATGAAGATGACTTCTCCTCCATCATTATCTTCTTCATCACTCTCATCCGAGGAGATGTCATCATCCTTGGAGTAGAAGCTCTTTTTATTGTTGAGACTTCTCTTTTTACAATAACAGTTTTCAACAATATGTCCTATTCTACCACAATTAAAGCATTTGAGAGGAGACTTACCTTTGAATCTTCCACTTCCTTTCTGGAACCTTCATACAACATTTTCTATTTCTTCATCAAGGTCGTTATCCTTGTATTTTTTCTTCTTTATGGCTTTAAAGGCTACTTCGTTATTTTTCTGGTCACTTTCTGTACCCGTTCTCATTTCAGATTCCATAAGAGTCCCATGTAATTCATCCATTGTCATTTTGGTCAAGTCCCTAGTTTCTTCAATGGAAGAGACCTTAGCATCATACTTCAAGAGAAGTGATCTCAACACTTTTTGTACAACCAATGATTCATCGAGATATTCACCTAATCCTCTGATAGAATTAACAACTTCATCAACTCTAAGAAGATAGGTTGCAATATCTTCTTTTTCATTCATCTTCAAATTTTCAAATTCCGCTCTATGTCATTGAAGCTTGACCTTCTTAACTTTTGAATCACCTTCGTAGATATTCTTGAGTTTGTCCCATACCTCTTTAGCAGTGTTGCATCCCATCACTTTTCTAGCAATGGTTGGTGTCAATGCTGCTAGAATAACATGTTTGGATTTTGAATTAAAACTCATAAGCTTCTTCTCATTTGGCTTGGTTGGATCATTATGTGGGATTACATAACCATTCACAATTGAGTACCAAATGTCTACTCCCAAATCCGTTAGGTACGTTTTCACTCTATCACTCCAGTATGCATAATTTCTTCCATCAAATTTTTGAATCCCATTTGAAATGTGCTCATGGTCTTCCATCTTTGCTCAGGATTTTCCTTTCAGTGGTTAAACTGTTCTGAAGGAAACCTACTGTGATACCAATTGTTGATGCTAAGAGGGGGGTGAATCGGTATCAAGTACAATTTAAAACCTTTTTCAACTTATACTTAAACAATTCAATTATATCCAATGAGAAATGAACAATAGTATAAGAGTTACACCAATACACCACAATACACCCTGCACAATATATGAGAAATAATCAATAGTTTTTGTTCAAGGGAAGTAATGACTTCCAAAGGTAGCTACAACTTCCAAATGTAGAGGGAGGGATAAACCTCCAAGAGGAAGATACAATCCTCCAATATCAAGAGAGAGTTGAACTCTTCATCCTTGCCTCTTCCTTCCACCCAAGAATATATGAGAGATGATAAAACTTTACATTAAATCATCACTATCAACCAATCATCACATAGAACCTGATAATGCTTCCTGAGAATTCTTCAATTCTTGGAGTACTCTGATCCTGTAGATAATATTACTCAATGTATTCTCTGAAACTCCTCCAATTTTCACTCCTTGAATCCTCCCCAAAAAGAGGTTATACAAAGAATGGTAGACTTTATTCAATTCTGGTCTATTCAGAAGACCCAACTTGTATAGCATGCCCCACACTCAATATTTAACATCCGATTCTGAAACTTGCACAAACAAAACAAGGATGATTTTAGGGGCTAAATTTCGCTCATGGGCTAATTTTCCATGGTGTTTCCAAAAACGAGATTCACTGTTTTAAAAATGATTCGCCCAAATTCTATAGGATAAAATTATTTTACCTTAAAAATCGCCAAAAATTTGTAAAAGATATATAAAATACTTTTAAATTTGAATATTTTTACAAAACTATCTCCAAACATTTATAGTTGACATATCAAGGATTAGTAAGATTCGCGAAGGTTTCTACATTTTGAAATAAATTTCCATCCTTAAAATCATCCCTGAAACAAAAATATAGTCCGTACTATTTCCAATGGAAGTGGTCCCACTTCATTTGGATTCTGTATGAATAAGTTATGATTGTTTTACCCGGAACACCTGTTTATTGACTAGCTTCAGGACTGGTCACAAACCCTATCTTCCACAGAGTGTATCTCCATAATTATAGCGAATCAAGAGCTGAAATTTTTACCAAAGGTACCTTGATATGTCTTATCAATACCATAGTGATTTCACCATCTGAATCGTTCTAGAAAAATGTTATATAAAAAATGGTAAGATGACCTGAAAATAACATACCTTAGAACACATCACCAAAAGACTTCATCCTCCCTTGAAATATGACCTTCTTTTCTTCTTATTACCTATGAAATTCGACTTGTATCAAATGAATGTATAATGATGTTTATTTATACCATTTATGTCACTTCCTTTTAACAATAGGGCCGACTTGACACTTTCTTATTTTGTAATTCTTTTCTTTAATTATCTTCAGGGCCTACATGTACTTCCTTCTTCAATTCACTTTGTCATCTTCAAAAATTCATTTCTCCTCAACCATGAGAATCCACCTGACATGCCACATACCACCAGAAACAACATGATGTATACTATCCATCCATGGGTGTTGTATCTGCATGTGCATTTTCCTTCATGTCCAAATACCTTTATCAATCTTGCGGTCTAAAACCCATGACTAGGGTTTACATCAATGACAACAACCAATCTTCCAACAAGGCCAACAGCTACTAGAAACATTGCAGGATTTATAAATAGTAGATGACCAGTGGCAACAAATAAGAAACCGAATTGCATATTTGAGGTAGGCGAAGGAAATCGTATATTTGTATGTGCAACACAAGCAATATTTCTAGGTGAAGAGTTGTTGATCGATTACAACTTAAATCAAATAGATGGAGAAAGTGACCGTGGAAAGGCACCGATGTTGATACTAAGAGGGGGGTGAATCAATATCAAGTACAATTTAAAACCTTTTTCAACTTATACTTAAACCATTCAACTATATCCAATGAACAATGAAGAATAGTATAAGAGTTACAACAATACACCACAATACACCATGCACAATATATAATAAATAATCAATAGTTATTGTTCAAGGGAAGTAATGACTTCCAAAGGTAGCTATAGCTTCCAAATGTAAAGGGAGGGATAAATCTCCAAGAGGAATATACAATCCTCTAATATCAAGTGAGAGTTTAACTCTCCATCCTTTCCCCTTCCTTTCATCCAAGAATATATGAGAGATAATAAAATTTTACATTAAATCATCACCATCAACCAATCATCACATAGAACTTGATAATGCTTCCTGAGACTTCATTAATTTCTACAATTCTTCAATTCTTGGAATACTCTTATCCTATAGATAATATTACTCAATGTATTCTCTGAAATGGCTCCAAATTTCACTCCTTGAATCCTCCCCAAAAAGAGGTTATAGAAAGAATGGTAGACTTTATTCAATTCTGGTCTATTCAGAAGACCCAACTTGTATAGCATGCCCCGCATGCAATATTTAACATCCGATTTTGAAACTCACACAAAATACACTACAGTCCATTCTCTTTCCAATGGAAGTGGTCCCACTTCATTTGGATGTTGTATGAATAAGTTATGACTATTTTACCCGAAACACCTATGTATTGACTAGCTTCCGGACTGGTCACATACCCTATGCTCCACAGAGTGTATCTCCATAGTTATAGTAAATAAAGAGCTGAACTTTTTACCAGAGGTACCTTGATATGTCTTCTTAATACAATATCTATTTCACCATCTGAATCATTCTATAAAAAATGTTATAGCAAAAATGGTAAGATGACCTGAAAATAACATACCTTAGAACACATCACCAAAAGACTTCATCCTCCATTGAAATTCGGCCTTCTTTTACTTCTTATTCTATCTGAAATTCGAATTGTATCAAATGACTGTATAATGATGTTTATTTATACCATTTATGTCACTTCCTTTTAACATTAAGGCCGACCTGACACTTTCTTATTTTGTAATTCTTTTCTTTAATTATCTTTAGGGCCTACATGTACAATTCACTTTGTCATCTTCAAAAATTC
>ML787668.1:302196-316531 GCA_009831015.1 Picea engelmannii | reverse complement strand
GGGCACGTCGCGCAGCAGAAGCAAACGAGGCGAGTGGCACCCTTGGAGCACGTAGTGCGTCCTGAAGGGAACGTCGCATGGATGATGATGATGAGACAACCTAGATGACCCTAAGACCTTAACACCTGATAAAATTCTTAAAACGACTCCCCTAATTAAATTTTCGCCCTGCTCAAATCAAAACCTGAATTAAAACATCTCTAAGATAAATTGACCAGCCCAAAGAAATACTATTATTGATGTATACTGCCATTTAATTATGAGGTTAGGTTGTTGGCTCTCAACCTGAAGTTAATTATAAGGATGATGTCAAATTATATTTTAGACATTAAGGTAAAATAATGTTATCCTATCAACAAGAACCATTACAAACCCAATTATAATGTTAAATCTGTTGAGGTACCGTTGTGGCTACATAAAGCCATGGTAATGATAGTGATAGAATTAGGAATATAGTTTATTGATATTTGTATGCATTTTCTCATAATATAAAGGTAACGAAAATTTGTTTAGGTTAATGTCATTTGCATTATAAGGCAAAGGTAATGATGGTGCTAGCAAAAAGGGAATGAAATTGTAGCCACAGTTACTGAAATATGGTTATTCTGTATATTGCCTTTCTATATTGAAATTTTCAATTAAGATGTTACTTATAAATATGATGTTATTTTATGGCATTATCATTAAAATTTATGATCATTGACATCGCATGGAGAGATCCTCTTGTTTAATGAAATGTTTTTATCTTGTAAGGTCATTAAAATTTCGGTAGTTGTAGCCTATAAGAGGTATTGAAGTTGTAAGATCATGGTCGGGAAATGTGAGATAAATGAAACATGGTTAATATTTCGTGACAGTGATATCGTAGTTTTTATTGTTGTTAATAACAAATATGGTGCAATAACCTTGACTTACGTACAATAAATTACTCCGATGTTAGTAAATTAAGGTGGTGGTTCATTTAAACAATGTTGAACTTGGGTTTCATTGTCGGAGTCCCTTAGTCACGCGCCTTCCGTAAGGGGTGTAATTGTTCTTCTTATTTTTTTATACTTAATTGTGGTCAATTTTACTTTGTCGCTAAAGGTTTGCGTTGTGCACCTTATGCCTATGGTCGTTTATTGATGCAGTTACTCGTCGTGTGCCTTTAGTCTTCTTGTGATAAATATCGTGGTCGCGTCTTGTCGGTTGTCCAGGGCATCGCACAGTTAGCTGTTGTTACTTCTACACGCGCGCACACACTTAAGGAAAAAAAATAAAATTTGCACCTGTTATTAGAATGGTTGTCGTAATGAGGTGGTTCGTTACATACAGTTCCTTTTCCAAGTATTTTGGTAGATGAGTCATCTTCAAATGCAACATTTCCACCTCTTTTCTTAGGGCTGGAAAATTTGTTTTGATCTCCGGTCATATGAGATGAGCACCCACTATCTATGAACCATTCATCTTCTTCTTTGCATTCTTTAGTGACCAATGATATTCAACAATTTTCATTTTCTGGAATTTCTTTCCTTTTCCATGTTGTAGTTGGTATGTAGACATTTGACATATGATTATCTTCCTTCATCTCTATGCAATAGTGTGCTTTGTGACCAAGATTATTGCACTTGTAACATACAATATATTCATCCATTAATGGGTCAAATGGATTATAATTTCTATTGACAGGTCTACGAACATTTCCATATCTACTATTTTCACCATTCATGTAGCTTGCATAGTTATTCCTTTTATTGATTCTACAATCGATTGCCTTGTGTCCAAAATTTCCACAAGTATAACAATGTCCAAGAAAGAAATTTTGATACCTGGGCATAAGTGATCTTCTTTGTGGTGTGGTCCATCTGGGTTCACGATCTATTCTTCTCTAGTTTCCTTCATAATGATTGTTTTCATACCTGATGGGAGAGGATCTTCTTGATGTCCCATTCCTTCTGAATTGTAGTTTTCTATCTTGTTGTTCAACTTGTTCTAGAGTGTTGGTTTCATCATTTTCAACTTCCTTCTCTTGTTTTGTTGTCTTGAAACTATCATTGTATCCTATTCCTATCTTGTCATTTGGAGATCTTTGACTTCTAAGTATCTCATATAATTTTTTAGTTCTTTTTTTGAACTTCTTCAACTTTTTTCTTTGTCAATAGTAGCTCCCCTTTTGTGTGATCCAATTCTTCTTTCAATTTCTCTTAATCTTATAATTGTTCCTTCAAGCTATTAATGGTCTTTTCAATCTTGTAATTCTCTTCTTCACAACTACTCAATTCACCTTTTAGTATTATGTTTGTGTTTCTAAGCTTCCTATTTGTAGTTTCAACATGCTTCAAATTTTCAAGATTCTCATCTTCTTGTTCACTCTCTGCATTGTCTTTGTATCCCCAAAAGGAATCAAGGTTGGTTTCTTCATCTGAATCTTCTTAACAAATGAGTTCTTATTCTTTAGAATTATTATGATCATCATCCTGGGTTTCTTGGGTTATGAAGAGGAGTTATCCTCCATCATTATATTCTTCATCACTCTCATCTGAGGAGATGTCATCATCCTTGGAGTACAAGATCCTTTTATTGTTGAGACTTCTCTTTTTATAGTAACAGTTTTCAACAATATGTCCTATTCTACCACAATTAAAACATTTGAGAGGAGACTTAACTTTGTATCCTCCACTACCTTTCTGGAACCTTCTCAACACTTTTTGTACAACCAACGATTCATCGAGCTCTTCACCTAATCCTCTGATAGCATTAACAACTTCATCAACTCTAAGAAGATAGGTTGCAATATCTTCCTTTTCATTCATCTTCAAATTTTCAAATTATGCTCTATTTCGTTGAAGCTTGACCTGCTTAACTTTTGGATCACCTTCGTAGATATTATTGAGTTTGTCCCATACCTCCTTAGTAGTGTTTCATCCCATCACTTTTCTAGCAATGGTTGGTGCCAATGCTGCTAGAATAACATGTCTGGATTTTGAATTACAACTCATAAGCTTCTTCTCATTTGGATTGGTTGGAGCATTATTTGGGATTACATAACCATTTACAACTGAGTACCAAATGTCTACTCCCAAAGACATTAGGTAATTTTTCACTCTATCACTCCAGTATGCGTAATTTCTTCCATCAAATTTTTGAATCCCATTTGAAATGTGGTCATGGCATCCATCTCTTCTCAGGATTTTCCTTCCAATGGTTAAATTGTTCTGAAGGCAACCTGCTCTGATACCAATTGTCGATACTGAGATGGGGGTGAATTAGTATCACGTACAATTTAAAACCATTTTCAACTTATAATTAAACCATTCAACTATATCCAATGAACAATGAACAATAGTATAAGAGTTACACCAATACACCACAATACACCATGCACAATATATGAGAAATAATCAATAGTTATTGTTCAAGGGAAGTAATGACTTCCAAAGGTAGCTACAGCTTCCAAATGTAAAGGGAGGGATAAACCTCCAAGAGGAAGATACAATCCTCCAATATCAAGAGAGATTTTAACTCTCCATCCTTTCCCCTTCCTTTCACCCAAGAATATATGAGATATAATAAAACTTTACATTAAATCATCACCATCAACCAATCATCACATAGAACTTGATAATGCTTCCTGAGGCTTCTTCAATTTCAGAAATTCTTCAATTCTTGGAGTACTATGATCCTGTAGATAATATTATGCAATGTATTCTCTGAAACTCCTCCAATTTTCACTCCTTGAATCCTCCCCAAAAATAGGTTATAGAAAGAATGGTAGACTTTATTCAATTCTGGTCTATTCAGAAGACCCAACGTGTACAGCATGCCCCGCGCTCAATATCTAACATCCAATTTTGAAACTTGCACAAATGAAACTATGGTTTGTACTCTTTAAAATGGAAGTGGTACCGCTTCATTTGGATTCTGTATGAAGAAGTTATGACTGTTTTACCTGGAACACATGTTTATTGACTAGCTTTAGAATTGGTCACAAACCCTATCTTCCACATAGTGTTTCTCCATAATTATAGAAAATCAAGAGCTAAACGTTTTACCAGAGGTACCTTGATATGTCTTCTCAATACCATAGCAATTTTACCATCTAAATCGTTCTAGAAAAAATGTTATAGAAAAAATGGTAAGATAACCTGAAAATAACATACCTTAGAACACATCACCAAAAGACTTCATCCTTGTAAAGACCCTCCTTCGTTCGATGACAACCTCTATAAAAAAAAAAAAAAATTGTGTGTGTACGTGTGTACAAGGATAATAAATACAGTCGACTCTACGTCGCCATATGACGACGTAAAATACGCATACCACGATGAACACAACATGACGACCTAAGATGCTCATCGAGTATCTGCATGCAATGAATGACAATCAATCGACAAATAAATATGACTGACTACCTGCCCGTCCTACCCTGCAATGGTTAGGACCTCCATGACACATAAGCAATGCTCAAGCCCAAGTTCCCATCAATTTTAACCATTCAAGGTCTCAGGGCTGGCAACTATTCTGAGGAACATGTAGGTGTCTACATCCAACCAACACTATCAAGACCGAAACTAAAAATGCTAAATCCAACAACATCAACGATCAACTAAGATTCATTCTATCAGACATAGTATCAATTAACCATGGGTGAGAGTACTCTTTACTTTTAACCATCATGCATTAACTTTAATTAACCGCGCATAAATTATCTAGTTCTAAATCAATCCATCATCATCAATATTTATTAGCGCATTAGAACACAATTTAATCAATCATTCTAGCTACAAGGTGCAAGAAATCCGATTCTCAAAACCAAACACAATCAATCCATGCATATAGCTAATTTAACAGAGTCTACGATCATCGATCTCATCATAGAGTAATCAGGTTGACAACTAAGGATGGAAAAGTTTAATCAATCTAGATTATCATAATCACAGTCCTAAATATCAATATTTAGACAAATTATTTTTATTTCTTAACGATATTACAGTTAATGCTACATGCAATGAATGGCTTGTGAGTATCAAATCTATATTAACTTAAGGTCAATATATATATAATGACTCTATTAAGTAACATTTAATTAAGGATGTGTCAATTAAATTTGTTAACTATATACTAAAATCAAAGCATGTAAAATGATGCTAAGGTCAATATATATATAATAACTCCATTAAGTAACATTCAGTTAAGGATGTGTCAATTAAACTTGTTAACTATATACTAAAATCAATGCATGTAAAATGATGCTAAGATCAATATATATATATATATATATATATAATAACTCCATTAAGTAACATTCAATTAAGGATGTGTCAATTAAATTTGTTAACTATATACTAAAATCAATGCATGTAAAATGATGCTCTCCAAATGAAGTAAAATTTTCCAATATCCATTGTAAAAAGGGATCTCTTCAAATCATTCGTTAGTTTAAGGTTTAAGGTTGAATGTTGAAAAATTGTTAATACACACATAAGCTCAAGAGTTCCAAGAGCATCTCCTCTAAAAATGAATTATTATTAGATAAATGAAATACATGTTAATCCAACAATTGACTTTACTAAAGGAAATTATTATCATCAAAACGTTACTTAACCACCACAAGTTTTTCCTAGCAGCTAATCTTAAGTAAATAGTGGTGACTTGCAGGCTCTATTTGAGACATGGTCTTAGTTAAGGGGTTACATCTTTACATAAATCAATAACAAAAATAAGGGTAATGAATTAACTTGTTGGCTAATCATCTACGGGTCAACTGGCCAGCATGTGTTTATAAAAATAATATCACACATAGACAACGAGTAGCTAAGAGATGTGTCAATAACTAGAAATATAATAAAAGGAATTAATGAGGTAAGTTACTGATGCAAAGATTTCAAGGTCAGTGATATAATGCAGAAGCTAAGATTTCCACCCAACTCCCGTCATAACTGTTGTGTCAAAGGATTAGCCATAAAAACTGGCCATAACGATTCCACCAGTCGCGCCCATTCATATGGTAAAGATATGAGCATTGGCAGGTTGGGTTCCACACTCTCAGAAAAATAAAAAATTTAGAAACATTCCTTAACTCAATCTCTCCAAAATTTTGAGGACATAAATCATAAATAGGGGCTACAAAGATCTCTTGAAGTTCCTTCAGATTTTAAAGCAATTTAAAGGATGGAATTAAAATGAGTTGACTATTCAACAGTGCCCTAGTCACGAATTGGACAGACCGAATCATGAGGCACTGTCAAACAAAAGTTGGGGTTGGATGCTGGAACACAACGGAAGGCTCTCAAGGAATTTAGCTATAGGCGAAAGGAACGCAGTCACCATATACGCACACTGGAAATAGATGCCGATCGAAGGATTCAACGATGACTGTGGTAAAAATGTCAATGCACCAAAATGGATTTGCCAGGAAATGCAATCGTGTGCCAATAACTAAATTTGCAACGTCACTGCACCAAAGGCCACTGCCAGGTATGTAGTTGCAGACTATTAATGAGTTCGCAAGGGTCAATACACCAGAATGCAACTGCCAGGAAATGCGATTGCAGACTATCAATAAATTTCACAAATTTCATTACACCCATCCGGAATGAATTCGAAATTTTCCTCATCTAGTTAAATAACATAAGTAATAGGTAATTATCTCTTACAAACTAATTTTCCATTCCTGAACGAACTCGCCATTACTTCATTATAGAGCGAGTTCGATTTTTCTTTTCTGTATTTAATTAACAGAGGTAAGCCTTATTATCTGTGTAAGTAACAGAGGTAAAATTTATTATTATTATCTACGTAAATAACAAAGGAGAAAACTCTGGTTCATTACTGCTTCACCACTACCAACTGAGTTAATCAACATGCACGACAAACTTCCCAGAGAGTTTGACTTGAATGAAGATTGTTTATATTAATATTGAATTGCATTGCAGTATCTATATATATATCTTAGATAGTTAGAAGTGTCCAATAACCAGAGTTGTACTCTGTTAGCGTAGAAATTCATTCATTGATACCGTCATTCCTAAGGAAATAAGCTAATAGCAATATTTACTTACTATTGGAAGTATTACATCTGACTTTGATATTATACATAAATATGGTTATTTACCAATATTTTATTATGAGGTTCTTCAATAGCTTAATAGTTGTAATTCATACCAACAGAACCTATAGAATATAAAATTGTACATGATTTGCAACAAATAATACGATGTCACATGAGAAATTTTAAATAAAAATGACAGTTACAACAGTTACAATTATAATCACCGAGTAAGTAAATAAAAACAGCCAATCAATCCATTTACACTTGATATTCCGATCCCAGCATAAGTCATAATGCATTCTATTCTACTAAAATAAAAATCATACTGTTGCCTTATCACCCTCTTCGAATGACGTCCCGCGCTCCATACCGCTCCTGCTCGCCAACCATCGAGACCTCGCCGATACCTCCCAGCCAATTCTAGGGGTACTCTGCTTCCCCCTTAGCCCCCCTAGCCACAAAGGGGCCACACACTATCCATATTGTACGTCTAGCTCCCAGATCGCCTCGCAAGGCTGAGCTACCACTCCTCTCCGAGCTGGGAAATGCCCAGTCCCACAAGTAAATTAGTCAAGTCACTAATCTGGTAGTGTAACATTACACTAACAGTCGATCCCCCTTCTTCCTTCTCCTCCCTCTCTTTTATAGAGTTTTCGAACTTCTCTTCTTTCCCTAAATATCATTTAATTTAAGTTTTAATAGAAATTCCTATAATTTCTCCTTCGTACAAGTGTCACCCATCCCCCACAATCCTCCAATAATTATTTTCTTTAATTTATTAATTGTCTCATTTCCCTCACCCACCTAAAGTTACTCCTAAATTTACTCCTAGGTGTCCCTAGATTCCCTTACAGGTTTTAAAGGCTTTCCCTAAAATGAAGTTGCTAATTTAGTTCAATTTAGAAGGTTCTTTAAATGCAGATTCTTTACTAAGTTGACCTCCCTCTTTTTACCACAAGTTCCCCTCTTTCCCTTTTTATGATGCCTCATTCCCTAGTTTCGTAATTTTTATATTTCCTTCTTTCCCCTTTTTATTAGAGTCAAAAATGACAATTGTGCAAGTTAACCTCTCCTTCCTTTTATTAGAATTTAGTATCTTTTTTTAAACTATCAAAAGTTAAAATAATTAATTTCTTCTTGAAATTTTATATCCACCGATTTTAATTAATTTCTTACTCTCTTCATTTTACCCAAAAATTTATGAAGACCAAAATTATTACTCAAGTGGTTTTTATTTTAACTTTTTATTATTCTATTTTTATATGGATATTTTCTTAAGGGTAGACAAAATTTTACCCCTAGCGAAGTTTTAGACATAGAACTTAGATTTTGGACTGGGTGACATTTAATTAGGGGAGTTGTTTTTAATTTTTTAATTTTTATTTTATTTTAATGAGATATTTTTCTTAGGGCCATCTAGGTTCGTTCCTTTATCCTCATCAATGTTATGTGCCCTTTAGGACACACTACATTCTCCAATGGTGTCACTCGCCTCTTTTGTTTCTTTGGCGCGACGTGCCCTTCAGGATGCACCACGTGCTCTGAGGGTGCCACTCGCCTCTTTTGTTTCTTTTGCGCAATGTGCCCTTTAGGACACACCATGTGCTCCAAGGGTGCCATTCGCCTCTTGACTAATTGGTAGACATCAATAACCCCTCGAGTCAACACTCCACCAGATGAACTTGTGGGAGACTAAGGGATTCTAAGGAATAAGACCCCCACCTTATTGCGTGCCCCTTAGAATCATCGTGAGCAATTGTCGCAGTCTTCCCTCATGGCATCGTGGGTCCTCTCGAACTAGGTAATCGTTAACCTACAGTTCGAGCCACGATGGGAGTGCTAGTAGGCTGTGGCAGGGCTGCTGACCACACCTCTCCCTCAACCTCTCTGGTAGTCATGTGTGGCCCCTTTAATCCATATGTGAGTCTGATCGGCAAGTTATCGTCAACCTGCATCATCAAAAAATCATGTCAGAACATGTCCACATCATATCATCTAATCAAATGTATTAATATCATAGTAAATCAGTCAAACCCCAATAGCACACTCCCTGACTCGATCCAGAATCCAAGGGGTTCCATCAATGCCTCTGCATCCTCAAGGTACAAAACCCTACACACTCAGTAAAACCAATTCAATAGCACCTGTCTATGTCAATGTAGTAAAACAACATGTCATCTACCCATGGCACATCATAATCAAATTCAAATGTTTTAATATCATAATAATCCAGATCACTTGCGAGCAAGTGTCCTCAAAGAATAAGTTCACTTAGTGGGCCAGAGTGGGGTGTTACATACACCCCCTCTTGGTCTAAACTTCATCCCGAAGTTTCACAATATAAATGTTCAAATAAGTGTATCATAGTATCATATGTGTATCTATCAAACAAAAATGGAAACTATTGGCGCATATCATATGCGTTCTCCCAGGTCGCCGAGTGCAGACTATAATTGTCCCACTGGACCTTGACCTGATCTACCGTTCAACGTCGTAACTATCGAATGTGATGATCTAATATGTGGAGAGGCTCAGTCGTGAGCTCTCCCTTGTCCGATACCTGCAAGGAACTCATGTCAATCACATGTGTAGGATCACTAATATAATGTCTCAAAACAGATACATGAAAAACATCATGCATACGCCTCAAGGAATCAGGAAAGGCTAGTCAATAGGCCATGGGCCCCTTTCTCTCCACAATCTCGAAAGGTCCCATGAACCTAGGAGAGAGCTTAGCTCCCTTTCCAAACTTGATCGAACTCTTATGTGGTTTAACCCGTAAGAAGAATCGATCGTCGACCTCGTAACTATGGTCAACTCGTTGTGCATCAACATAACTCTTCTGTCGATCCTGCGCTTCTTTAATCCTTTGTCTTATTGTTTGCATTTTCTCTTCCATTTATTGGATCACTTCTGGTCCCACTAGAACCCTATCCTCAAGTCGATCCCAACTCAAGGGCATCTGACATGGTCGCCCATAAAGAAACTTGAAAGGCACCATCTTAATGGTGCTCTGGTAACTGTTGTTGTAAGCAAACTCTACTAGTGGGAATAATTCCTCCTAACACTTTTGTTGGTCCATCACGTACATGTGCAACATGTCTTCCAAGGTTTGGTTCATTCGTTCAGTCTACCTGTCAGTCTCTGGGTGATACGTGGTACTAAAGTTAAGTTGGGTTCCCAAGGCCTCTTGGAAACTCGTCCAAAATCATCCAGTAAACACCGATCCTCGATCGGATATAATCCTCTTAGGCATGCCATGTAGCCTCATAATCTCACTGATGAAAACTCTAGCAATTTCAGGTGCCTGATATGTCGTACGCACATGAATAAAGTGAGCACTCTTCGTTAAAGTTTCTACTACTACTAAAATTGAGTCATGCCTCCTTGCCGTCAGTGGCAATCCAACAATAAAATCCATTGAAATCACTTTCCATTTCATTTCTGGAATGGCATGTGGTTGTAGTAATCCTGTTGGGTGTCTATGTTCATCCTTTACCTGCTGACACTCTAGACATCTGGCCACATAGTTGACTATGTCAACCTTCATTCCCTTCCAAAAGAATAAGGTTTAAGGTCTGCCCTCATCTTCGCGACTCCCGGGTGAGCCATGTAAACTGCTCTATGAGCCTCACTTAGGATCAACATCCTCAACTCGTCATTTGGCGGTACATAAATACAACTTTTAAACCTCAATAAACCATCTCTCTCAAATGAAAATCCCTCATATCATGGTACCATCATTGTGTTTTGTCCGATAAAACCCTCGACCTCTTTTTACTAGTCGTCCTCACACTGTAAAGTTAGAATCTTTTCACATAGATCCGTCTGAAGAGGTAACACCGAAAAGATGTGTGGCCTCCAACTCAAAGCATCCGCTACTCAGTTCATTATTCCCTTCATGTAAGTAATCTCAAAGTTGTACTCGCTAAGCAATTCCGACCAACACCATTGTCGCGTGTTCGGGTTGCTTTGTGTAAAAATGTGTTGTAGTCCACAATGATCAGTCCTTAGTTCAATTTTTTGTCCAACAAGGTAGTGTCTCCAAACCTTCAAGGCATATACGATGGCTAATAACTCCAAATCGTGCATCGCGTAGTTCTCCTCATGCCTTCTCAGTTTCCTCTAAATGTAAGAAATCACTCATCCGTCTTGCATCAAGACTCCGCCTAAACCTTCCTTGGATGCATCTATGCATACCAAGAAGTCTGCATCCATGTCAGGGAATTTTAGTATCGGTGTTGTTGTCAACAACTCCTTAAGCCTCCAAAATGCTTTCGCGCATTTCTCGGTCCAAACAAACTTCTTTTTTTTCTTATGCAATTTTGTGATCGGATTTTCTATCTTTAAAAATCCCTCGACAAACCGTCGATAATAATGCCCATCCAATGCCATCAATGCCCATCCATCTCTTAATCGCTTTCACGAACATCTTCATCCCTCTTGAATATTCTCAGAGGCTCTTCACCTTCTCTGTCAATCATCCCCAAGTGTCTTCAAGTCCTCTGGCTGAAACCATTAGTGGTTTCTGGCAGTTATACTATGTCGTGCTACATTAGCCCTCCGATCAACGCTTGATCTGACGATTCAGATTATATCGCGATTTCACCTATCACGATATCGAGATTCCTGATGTCAATTTTCTTTGACATGTCTAACTCTCGATCCCCGAAACTCCGACAAAGACTGGAATCAATGGTCCATATTTAACCTTAATCTGACGGATCAGATTACATCACGATTTAACATATCGCGATATCGAGATTCCTGATGTCAATAATCTTTGACATGTCCAACTCTCGATCCCCGAAACTCTGACAAAGACTGGAATCAATGGTCCAGATTTAATCTTAATCTGATGGCTCAGATTACATCGCTATTTCACATATCGTGATATCAAGATTCCTGATGTTAAAAAACTTTGACATCTCCAACTCTCGATCCCCAAAATTCCGACAAGGTGTCCATCTGCTGATGTCACACGTGAATTGACACGTGTTGAATACTGCCACGTGTCACTCTGATTCGTGACTTACATGTGCTTGAAATGTTGAATCAGTCTGAAACTTTTCATTACCTCATTGTGACACGTGTCCCTAGCTGATGTGATCTGCTGACGTGAGTCGGGTCAACGGTCTAGATCACATCTTGATCTGATGGTTCAGATTTAGTCGGGATTTCACATATAGAGAAATCAGGATTCCTATTGCATTGTTTCTTTGACATTTCCAACACTTGATCCTCGAAACTCCGATCAACGATTCAGATGTGATCTTGATTTGACGGATCGGATTACATCGGGATTTTTCATATCGATAAATCGAGATTCCTGTTGCATTGTTTCTTTGACATTTCCAACACACGATCCTCGAAACTTTGATCAACGGTTCAGATGTGATCTTCATTTGATGGCTCAGATTACGCTGGGATTTTTCATATCGAGATTACGCTCACTTATCCTTGCACTTTAAATAACGTGCAGGTTTTCGTCGATCCAACAGTGGTCAGACCCTGTGCTCAAATCTGACGCCTGAGATCTATTCTCCTCTTCAGCACCCTCTTCTTGTCTTTCTTCAGATCTGACGACCCTCATGCTGTCGGGAATTTTGGATGGTATCCAACGATTAGAAATGCTTCTTGGGCCTTCAATGATTCAATTTTCTTGAACTTATCTTCTCCTTTCTTGTTGATCATCGCTGTTGTACTCAAGCCATCATTACTGTTGTACTTTCCATCAATCATAAGCTTACGATGCCTGTAAAAACATACTAAACATCCTCTGCACTATCTCTTTTGATCTTATCAAGGTTGCTCTGCAGCTTCTTCCCAAAATACTTATGGTGCCCGTCTGTTACATTCTTCCTATATTCATGCCATCTTCATTGTTGTACTTTCCATCAATGACAACCTGTTAAACATTTCCAACAATATCCCCCTTTGGCATTGATGGCAACAAAGACACCCAGATTGTTTTCTCCCCCTTTGACATCAATGTCAAAGAGAACATGCTCCCCCTGAGATATTGTAGTATTTTAGGAGGTATTAGATATTAAATCAATACAAACTCCCCCTAACAGGAAGGAATCTCTTATATGATGCCTGCAGAATATTTGTATCTGAACCAGAGTCTTCTCTTTATGATTCTTGGACCTGTTCATCTTCAGCTTCCGCTGTATCCTCTATGAAAAAATTCAAAATTTCTCACCTCTCTTACTCAGACTCCTTTATCAATCTTCTCATGAGTGGATGACTCCCCCTGTCACTATTATCTCTCTACTTCTGATTGTTTTCCCCCTTTGTTCCTAAAAGGTTAACTTTCCTTAACAAGGTCTTTCTTCTTGTTGTCTCTACAGTATGTCATGTACATCAGAATGTTGTTCTCCTACTTGAACACTGTGCAATTGTATCTTGTACTTTTTAAATATCCCTTGGATATCCCCATTGAATCTCATCAATCTCTATTACTGCAATTTTCATTTTTCTTCCATGATGCATTCAATCCAGGGCTTTTATGTCCATATTCAATCACAGGAGAAAATTGCTACACCCACTCTCATGCCTTCTTTTCTTTTTCACAAATGAAGGGCCTATATTAGGTTTCTTAGAAGCACTGATTTCTACCTTGTTGAGTCCAATATTGGATTTGTCATTTGGTGATCTCTGGCTATCCAAGACCTTGTCCAGAGTCATGGATCTTCTCAAGAACTTGATTTGGGTTTCTGCCTTCTCAACCTTCAAGACTTCTGCTTCCTGTTTGTGACATGGTTCTTCTCCTACTTCTTTCGTGGGATAAATGCTGACTGAGCATTATTTTATTGTATCTGAATCTTCTTCTTTACTTGCAGGGGAGGATTTGACATCAACATTATTGTTTGTTCTTATACTGTTATTCACCATTTGTCCTAAGTTTACCTTTACCTTACATTCTTTGGATGTGAGCACATCTTCACTGCCTCTGTCACACTTTTGACTTGAACTGAGCGAATTATGTTTCAGATCATCCACAAGCAGAGCATACTAGGCATCTCCTTTGTCATTACTCAAACTCATCATCCCTCTATCCTTGATTTTTCCTGTTTCATCATTTTCAAGAATCACATTTCCTGTTTTTCTTTTACTTATGGACAATAGATTATCCTTGTCTCCAGTCACGTGCTTGGAGCATCCACTGTCTACTTTTCCAGAGGCCTTTTGTTTTTGAGTTGAAAGTGCTTGACCACATTTTTCACTATCTTTCCTCTTCCATGTGCTGGTCTTTCTATCTAAGAACTTTATTCTTGGATCTGCTTTGTAATTCTTGAGATG
>ML787668.1:289579-300093 GCA_009831015.1 Picea engelmannii | reverse complement strand
GCACCAACTTCCAATCATACAAGCAACCAACCTGTATAACAGAGAACAATAGTTCTCCCTTGCACCACCCTGCCACCCTGGTTTCTCTGGCTGCAACCAGATGGAAGCTACAACTCCCTGTGTTCAAGCACCCACTTGAACCTCTAAGGACAACAGTCCTCTCGAGCACCTTCCAACCACCTTGAAATATTAATTCTTTGTTACTCAAACTTATTACAGTGATATAATGTTCAACAATGGCTTACCAGACTCATCACTGTTCTGCTGCATTTCGTTACTCTATCTGCCTCATTGCCTTCCTCCACACATCACGTGCGTTGTCTGTTCTTCTGCCTTTTATTCTCTGTGTGCCATACCCATTCACTGCACAGATCCTCTTCTATTCAATTCAGTTGTTTCACTCTCCTTCTTATTCACACATGAATCACCTTCACCAGCTACAACCACAACAAACTCCAATAGAAACAACAACCCTTCTCTTCTCGGTACCGTGTATATATAGCTTATGTGTACCTTGTTCATGCAATGTTCGCAATGCCTCTGCATGCTGAATCCGCACCGTTATCCTCCACCTCTCAAGTGCTCTGTCTGATCATCATCGTGACTCTTCAGCTTCTCTGGTGGTTCGCCCCACGTGTCCAACATCACTGTTTGTTATACTGAGATTCCTCAGCCTCTCTGGCAGTTTGAGACTCTTCGTCTTCTCTGTGACAGTCGAACTCACTTTCTCTGTTTCAGTTATAGGCCTCAATGCCCATCCAACTGTTAATTGCCTTCACAAACATCTTCATCCCTCTTGAAGATTCTCAGAGGCTCTTCACCTTCCCTGTCAATCATCCCCAAGTGTCTTCAAGTAATCTGGCTGAAACCATCAGTGGTTTCTGGCAGTTATACTATGTCGTGCTACATTATCCCTCCGATCAACACTTGATCTGACAGTTCAGATTATATCACAATTTCACCTATCGCGATATCGGGATTCCTGATGTCAATTTTATTTGACATGTCTAACTCTCGATCCCTGAAACACCGACAAAGACTGGAATCAATGGTCCAGATTTAACCTTAATTTGACGACTCAAATTACATCGCGATTTCACATATCGCGATATCGAGATTCCTGATGTCAATAATCTTTGACATGTCCAACTCTCGACCCCCAAAACTCTGAAAAAGACTGGAATCAACGGTCTAGATTTAATCTTAATCTGACGGCTCAGATTACATCACGATTTCACATATCGCGATATCGAGATTCCTGATGTTAAAAAACTTTCACATCTCCAACTCTCGATCCCCAAAACTCCGACAAGGTGTCCATCTTCTGACGTCACACGTGAATTGACACATGTTGAATACTGCCACGTGTCACTCTGATTCGTGACTTACATGTGCCTGAAATGTTGAATCAGTCTGACACTTGTCATTACCTGATTGTGCCACGTGTCCCTAGCTGACGTGGTCTACTGACGTGAGTTGGGTCGACGGTCTAGATCACATCTTGATCTGACGGTTCAGGTTCAGTTGGGATTTCACATATCGAGAAATCGGGATTCCTATTGCATTGTTTCTTTGACATTTCCAACACGCGATCCTCAAAACTCCGATCAACGGTTTAGATGTGATCTTGATTTAATGGGTCAGATTACGCCAGGATTTTTCATATCGAGAAATCAGGATTCCTATTGCATTGTTTCTTTGACATTTCCAACACGCGATCCTCGAAACTCCGATCAACGGTTCAGATGTGATCTTCATTTGACGGCTCAGATTACGCCGAAATTTTTCATATCGAGATTACGCTTACTTCTCTTTGCAATTTAAAGAACATCCAGGTTTTCCTCGATCCAACGGTGGTCGGACCCTGCGCTTAGATATGACGCCTGAGATCTATTCTCCTCTTCAACACCCTCTTCTTATCTTTCTTCAGATCTGACAGCCCTCATGTTGTCAGGAATTTTGGATGGGATCTCCTCTTCAACACCCTCTTCTTATCTTTCTTCAGATCTGACAGCCCTCATGTTGTCAGGAATTTTGGATGGGATCCGATGATCAGAAATGATTCTCGGGCCTTCAATCATTCGATCTTCTTGAACTTATCTTTTCTTTTCCTGTTGATCATCGCTGTTGTACTCAATCCATCATTACTGTTGTACTTGCCATCAATGAAAAGATTACACTGCCTGTAAAAACATACTAAACATCCTCTGCACTATCTCTTCTGATCTTATCGAGGTTGCTCTGCAGCTTCATCGAGGTTGCTCTGCAGCTTCTTCCCAAAATACTTCTGGTGCTCATCTGTTACATTCTTCCTGTATTCATGCCATCTTCATTACTGTACTTGCTATCAATGAAAACCTGTTAAACATTTCCAACATCTTGCACCCCTTGCTTATACTCTTCCGTAGCTGTAAGGAAGAGATGAACCTTAGGGAAACTCCCTAGTTCTAGCCTACAATCACACGTTTCTGTCCCTCTTCATTGACCAAGATCAATTGTTTTGTATTACAGTTGAGTATTGCCTCATGTGACTCCAACCAGTCCATACCAATCATGACAT
Organism: Picea engelmannii; assembly: GCA_009831015.1. Taxonomy (NCBI): domain Eukaryota; kingdom Viridiplantae; phylum Streptophyta; class Pinopsida; order Pinales; family Pinaceae; genus Picea; species Picea engelmannii. The sequence goes on along the minus strand of ML787668.1, from coordinate 297,533 downwards.
CATAAGATCCTAGGATCGTGACGTACAGGTTGGCCCTTGTGACAAACTCTCCTAATTTAAGGGCACAGCCCGTAACCTTTCCTCCAACCTTCTGTTTGGCTCCTGAAGCCATCTCCACGAAGATAAACTCATTCTATTCAAATGCCTTTACCTTAATCCTTTTTAGTGCTGCACCAAAAATTAAACTCTTGGTAGCACCAGGATCTATCAAAATACTAAGGGTCTAGTCAGTGACAGTACCTGTCATCTCGAGCACAATCGACTGATGCTCTACTTGGCAGTTATTCACCGTTACATGAATCCAATGGGCCTTGCCCATATCTCCCATGGTAGTGGGTCCGACTGATCTGGTCACTCTGGTCCTCTCCATGGGGTAGTCGCGCTGGTAGTATGGCTCTCCACACGTCCAACACCCCTTATTTGGCCCAGTAGTCGTGGTACCTGAGGTAGAAGATGACAGCCCACCGGCCTGGAACGCTGGTCTATTCTGCTAAACAGGCCTAAACTGCTACTGCTGCGAGTGACATTGTTGTTGATGTTGTGGTCCCCGGTAAGGTGTCTGTTGTTGAGGCGTCAGTCACTAGGGTGTAGTGAAAGTGGATCCCCTCTGGAAGCCACGATATCTCGATGTATGTCTCACTAGTGTCTAGTGCTGCTGTGTTCCAGATGAAACTTGCCCTGCTGATCTCGCTGGAGTCCCAATATGACCCCCACTGATAAGCTCCTCCTCTACTATGAGGACCTTATAGATGGCATCATGCAAGGTTTGAGGCATCAAAATCCTAACCTTTTCATGCAGGCTATCGTTAAGGCCGAACACAAACCGGTTGACCTTAAGTTTTTCAGTGTTAAGGTGTGGGGCGTACCAGAGCAACTCCATAAAATGGGCCTCGTACTCGGGCACCGTATGGCCTCTCTGTCATAGGGCATTGAACTCATTGAGCTGATGCTCAATGAATTCCTCTGAAAGGTACCTCTCTCGGAACCTTTCCTCGAACAGTTCCCATGACACATCTTCGATGACCATGTTTAGTTGTGGTAGGAGCATCTTCCACCATAGAAGAGCGCTCCCCTTTAGTTGAAAGACAACCATGCAGAACTTCATGTTGGAGGTATAATCGCGAAGTGCGAAGCACATCGTTATGTTCTCCAACCATGCCTCGGTCGCAGTGTTGTCCAGGGCACAAAAGAACTCGTGAAATTTGACCTTCTCGAGTTCATGGTGAATGCTACCAGTACCGAACGGAGCACACGGTGGAACTTCAGTGGGTACTGATGCTCTGGCCTCATCTCTATCCAAACGACTGATCAGTGCCTTGGACATGCGCTGAAAAGATCTCATCATTCCAACTACATGATCAACTGCTATCTTCTCCTATCTGAGAACCTACTTGTCTCCCTGGGGGTTCGACCCCTCAGGCATGGATGCTACTGGAGGCATCAAGCCTCCTCCCCTCACACCCCGTCATCTGCCTCTACGGTATCCTCTAACCATGATTACCTACACACACACAATTAACTCGATTAGAAAAAGTATAATCAAATCATGTCAACGGAAGCCGTAGCGATCCCAAGTCGTGGGTTGAACCCACTCTGATACCACATGTAAAGACCCTCCTCCATTCGACGACAACCTCTATAAATTTATTTTATTTTTTGTGTGCGCGTGTGTAGAAGGATAATAAATAAATTTGAATATACATCGCCATATGATGACATACAAGACGCATACCATGATGACCTAAGACACACATCGATTATCTGCATGCAATGAATGATAATCAATTGACAAATAAATATGACTAACTACCCACCTATCCTACCCTGCAATGGTTAGGACCTCCACAACACATAAGCAACGCTCAAGCCCAGGTTCCCATCGATATTAACCCTTTAAGGTCTCAGGGCTGGCGATTGTTCTGAGGAACATGGAGGTGTCTACATCCCACCAACACTATCAAGACCAAAACTAAAAATGTTAAATCCACCAACATCAACGATCAACTAAGATTCGTTCTATCAAACATAATATCAATTATCCATGGGTGAGAGTACTCTTTACTGTTAAGAATCATGCATTAACTTTAATTAACCACACATTAATAATCTAGTTCTAAATCAATCCATCATCATCAATATTTATTAGCGCATTAGCACACAATTTAATCAATCATTCTAGCTACAAGGCGCAAGAAATCCGATTCTCAAAACCAAACACAATCAATCCATGCATCTAGCTAATTTAACAGAGTCTACGATCATCGATCTCATCATGGAGTAATCAGGTTTACAACTGAGGATGGAAAAGTTTAATCAATCTAGATTATCATAATCGCAGTGCTAAATATATATATTTAGACAAATTATTTATATTTCTTGACGATATTACAATTAATGCTACATGCAATGAATGTCTTGTGAGTATCAAATCTATATTAATTTAAGGTCAATATATATATAATAACTCTATTAAGTAACATTTAATTAAGGATGTGTCAATTAAATTTGTTAACTATATACTAAAATCAAAGCATGTAAAATGATGCTAAGGTCAATATATATATAATAACTCCATTAAGTAACATTCAGTTAAGGATGTGTCAATTAAATTTGTTAACTATATACTAAAATCAATGCATGTAAAATGATTCTAAGGTCAATACATATATAATAACTCCATTAACTAACATTCAGTTAAGGATGTGTCAATTAAATTTGTTAACTATATACTAAAATCAATGCATGTAAAATGATGCTCTCCAAATGAAGTAAAATTTTCCAATATCCATTGTAAAAAGGGATCTCTTCAAATCATTCGTTAGTTCGAGGTTTAAGGTTGAATGTTGAAAAATTGTTAATACACACATAAGATCAAGAGTTCCAAGAGCATCTCCTCTAAAAATGAATTATTATAAGATAAATGAAATACATGTTAATCCAACAATTGACTTTACTAAAGGCAATTAGTATCATAAAAAAATTACTTAACCACCACATGTTTTTCCTGGAAACTAATATTAAGTAAATAGTGGCAACTTGCGGGCTCTATTTGAGACATGGTATTAGTTAAGGGGTTACATATTTACATAAACCAATAACAAAAATAAGGGTAATGAATTAACTTGCTGGCTAATCATCTACAGGTCAAGTGGCCAGCATGTGTTTATAAAAATAATATCACACAGAGACAACGAGTAGCTAAGAGATGTGTCAATAACCAGAAATATAATAAAAGGAATTAATGAGGTAAGTTATTGATGCAAAGATTTCAAGATCAGTGATATAACGCAGAAGCTAAGATTGCCACCCAACTACCGACATAACTGTTGCATCAAAGGATTAGCCATAAAAACTAGCCATAACGATTCCACCAGTCGTGCCCCTTCATACAGTAAAGATATGAACATTGACAGGTCGGGTTCCACACTCTCAGAAAAAATAAAACTTCAGAAACATTCCTTTAACTCAATCTCTCCAAAAGTTTGAGGACATAAATCATAAATAGGCACTAAGAAGATCTCTTGAAGTTCCTTCAGATTTTAAAGCAATTTAAAGGATGAAATTAAAATGAGTTGACTGTTACAAAGTGCCCAAGTCGTGGATTGGAAAGACCGAATCGTGAGGCGCTGGCAGACAAAATTTGGGGTTGGATACTGGAACACAACATAAGGCTCTCAATAAATTTAGCTATAGGCGAAAGGAACGCAGACACCTTCTAGGCGCACTGGAAATAGACGTCGATTGAAGGATTTGGTGATGACTGTGGGTAAAAATGTCAATGCACCAAAATGGATTTTCCAGGAAATGCAATCGTGTTCCAGTAACTAAATTTGCAACGTCATTACACCAAAGGCCACTGCCAGATATGCAGTCACAGGCTATTAATGAGTTCGCAAGGGTCAATATACTAGAATGCAACTACCAGGAAATGTGATTGCAGACTATCAATAAATTTCACAAATGTCATTACACCCATCCAGAATGAATTCAAAATTTTCCTCATCTAGTTAAATAACATAAGTAATAGGTAATTATCTCTTACAAACTAATTCACCATTCCTGAATGAACTCCCCATTACTTCATTACAGAGCGAGTTCGATTTTGTTTTTGGTCTATTTAATTAACAGAGGTAAGATTTATTATCTGTGTAAGTAACAGAGGTAAAATTTATTATTATTATCTACATAAATAACATAGGAGGAAACTATGCCCCCGGGGGGGCAGCTCAATTGGCAAGTGCCATGAAAATGAAGTTCCATGAGGTTTCGAGTTCAACTCCCCCCGACTTACAATGTGTGTCACGTAAGGGGACTCGTGGGCACACCTGGAGGTTATAGTGGTAGCATTTGGGTAGCATTTGGATAACACGGCCACATGTAACACGAGCACGTGCCCAACTAGTTGCTAATTCCNATTACCCCTTCACCACTACCAAATGCGTTAATCAGTGCGTGCAACAAACTTCCCAGAGATTTCGACTTGAATGAAGATTGTTTATATTAATATTGAATTGTGTTGCGATATCTATATATATCTTAGATAATTATAAGCGTCCAATAACCAGAGTTATACTCTGTTAGCATAGAAATTCATTCATCGATACCGTCATTCCTCAGGCAATACGATAATAGCAATAGTTACCTACTATTGGAAGTATTACATCCGACTTTGATATTATACATAAATATGATTATTTACCAATATTTTATTATGAGGTTCTTCAATAGCTTAATAGTTGTAATTCATACCAATGGAACCTATAGAATATAAAATTGTACATGATTTGCAATAAATAATATGATGTCACATGAGAAATTTTAAATAAAAACAACAATTACAACAGTTACAATAATAATCGTCGAGTAAGTAAATAAAAATAGCCAATCAATCCATTTACACCCAATATTCTGATCCCAGCATAAGTCATAATGCATTCTATTCTACTAAAATAAAAATCATACCGTTGCCTTATCGCCCGCTTCAAATGACGTCCCGCACTCCGTGCCGCTCCCGCTCGCCGAGGGTCGAGACTTCACTGGTACCTCCCAACCAACGCTAGGGGTAATCTACTTCCCCCTTAGCCCCCCGAGCCACAAAGGGGCCACACACTATCTAGATGGTACATCTATCTCCCAACTCACCTCGCAAGGCCGAGATACCACTCCTCTCCGAGATGGGAAATCCTGACTCCCACAAGTAAATCAGTCAAGTCACTAATCTGGCAGTGTAACGTTATGCTAACAGTCGATCCCCCTTCTTCCTTCTCCTCCGTCTCTTTTATAGAGTTTTCGAACTTCCCTTCTTTCCCTAAATCTCATTTAATTTAAGTTTTAATAGAAATTCCTAAAATTTCTCCTTAGTACAAGTGTCACCCATCCCCCACAATCCTAATATAATTATTTTCTTTAATTTATTAATTGTCTCATTTCCCTCGCCTACCTAGAGTTACTCCTAAATTTACTCCTAGGTGTCCCTAGATTGCCTTACAGGTTTTAAAGGCTTTCCCTAAAATGAATTTGCTAATTTAGTTCAATTTAGAAGGTTCTTTAAATGCAGATTCTTTACTAAGTTGACCTCCCGCTTTTTACCACGAGTTCCCCTCTTTCCCTTTTTATGATGCCTCATTCCCTAGTTTCCTAATTTTTATATTTCCTTCTTTCCCCTTTTTATTAGAGTCAAAAATGACAATTGTGCAAGTTAATCTCTCCTTCCTTTTATTAGAATTTAGTATCTTTTTTTAAACTATCAAAAGTTAAAATAATTAATTTCTTCTTTACATTTTATATCCACTGATTTTATTTAATTTCTTACTCTTCATTTTACCCAAAAATTTATGAAGACCAAAATTATTACTCAACTGGTTTTTATTTTAACTTTTTATTATTTTATTTTTATATGGATATTTTCTTAAGGGTAGACAAAATTTTACCCCTAGTGAAGTTTTAGACTTAGAACGTAGATTTTGGACTAGGCGTTATTTAATTAGGGGAGTTGTTTTTTTAAATTTTTCTTTTTTTTAATGAGATATTTGTCTTAGGGCTATCTAGGTTTGTTCCTTTATCCTCATCAATGCGATGTGCCCCTTAGGACAGACTACGTGCTCCAAGGGTGCCAATTGCCTCTTTTGTTTCTTTGGCGTGACGTGCCCTTCAGGACGCACCACGTGCTCCAAGGGTGCCACTCACCTCTTTTGTTTCTTTTGCGCAACGTTCCCTTTAGGATGCACCACGTGCTCCAATGCTGCTACTCACCTCTTGACTGATTGGTATACATCAATAACCCCTGTAGTCAACACTCCACCATGTGAACTTGTGGGAGACTAAGGGCTTCTAAGGAATAAGGCCCTCGCCTTATTGTGCACCCCTTAGAATCATCGTGAGTGACTGTCACAGTCTACCCTCACGACATCGTGTGTCCTCTCAAACTAGGTAATCGTTAACCTACAGTTCAAGCCACGGCGGGAGTACTAGTAGGTTGTGGCAGGGCTATTGACCACACCTCTCCCTCAACCTCTCTGGTAGTCATGTGTGGCCCCTTTACTCCATATGTGAGTTTGGTCGGCAAGCTATCTTCAGCCTGCATCATCAAAAAATAATGTCAGAACATGTCCACATCATATCATCTAATCAAATGTATTAATATAATAGTAAATCAATCAAACCCCAATAGCACACTCCCTGACTCAATTCGGAGTCCAAGGGGTTCTATCGATGCCTCTGCATCATCAAGGTTCAAAACCCTGCACACTCAGTAAAAAAGAGTCAATAGGACCTGTCTATGTCAATGTAGTAAAACAACATGTCATCTACCCATGATGCATCATAATCAAATTCAAATGTTTTAATATCATAATAATCCAGATCACTTGCAAGCAAGTGTCCTCAAAGAATAAGTTCGCTCAATGCGCCAGAGTGGGATGTTACAATCCTCCCTTGAAATCCAACCTTCTTTTACTTCTTATTCCCTCTGAAATTTGACTTGTATCAAATGAATGTATAATGATGTTTATTTATACCATTTATGTCACTTCCTTTTAACATTAGGGCCGACCTGACACAATTCTTTTCCTTAATTATCTTCAGGGCCTACATGTACAATTCACTTTTTCATCTTCAAAAATTCATTTCTCCTTAACCATGAGGATCCACATGACGTGCCACATACCATCAGAAACAACATGATGTATACTATCCATCCATGGGTGTTTTATCTACATGTGCATTTTCCTTCATGTCCAAATACCTTCATCAATCTTGTGGTCCAAAACCCGTGACTAGGGTTGACATCAATGACAAAAACCAATCTTCCAACAACCCACAGTGCCTCACTTGGTAAATGTTAAATACAGTAAAAAATTATGACTACAACAACTAAGTTTCATAAATTTCATTATTTGTTTTTTATGTTATTACTGCAATATTTCATTTTCTTAATGTTACAGGTGAATTTCCTAACTTTTATTGATTGATTTGTTGTGTCAACATCTGTCTAGGGTGACTGTGGTAGAAAATCACTCGATACATCTCTCCAGGGTGACCGTGGCAAGGCACCCTCAGTGCCTCACCAGGTAAATGTTAAATACAGTAAAAAATTATGACTACAACAACTAAATTTCATTATTATTTTTTCTGTTATTACTGCAATATTTCATTTTCTTAATGTTACAGGTGAATTTTCTAACTTTTATTGATTGATTTATTGTGTCAACTTCTGTCCAGGGTGACCGTGGTAGAAAATCACCCAATACATCTCTCCAGGGTGACCGTCGCAAGGCACCTGCAGTGCCTCACCAGGTAAATATTAAATATAGTAACAACTTATGACTACAACAACTAAATTTATGAAATTTCATTATTTTTTTCTGATATTACTCCAATATTTCATTTTTTAAATGTTATAGGTGAATTTCATAACTTTTGTTGATTGATTTATTGTGTCAACTTCTGTCCAGGG
>ML787668.1:225667-236376 GCA_009831015.1 Picea engelmannii | reverse complement strand
TTAATTAGATTTATATTAGATTGTTTAATTTCAGTAAATATATTAGATTGTTTAATTTCAGTAGTTTTTATTTCTTTTTCATAAAATATAAAAATAAAAAAAGAGATCCTTGGCTGTCTTAGGGCAGAATATACATGAGTTTTGCAGGTTTTAATCAAATCTGTAGGATTGTTCATAGTGTACATTTGTGAATAAGAAACATTATAGCTGATAATTAGATAGTTGATTTGAGTTATTATAAGAGTAATTTGTAGTTTGTAGATAGAATAGTTAGAATAGTCTATATTTAGTATATTAGTTCCTTTTCTTTGCTTTATTAGTTTCTAGTTTCCTTTATTTTAGTTAGTTAGTTTAGTTTGTTTCATTAGTTGTATTTAATTTAGTTTCTTTTAGTTTGTTTTAGATAGTTTAATTTGTTTATTAGTTTAGTTAGATTACTTAGCTCAGATCAATTCTCTCTTTGGTTTTCTTAGAAGACCTTAGAGCGGCCAACGAAGCCGTTAAACTCGTCAGGGTGGTTCATTCCAAATGGCTTGGGTTATTTAGACAACCCCAGACCGGTTCCACTCTCCCAGTTGACAGACGGTCAATTTCGCCCGTCAACATATACCTTTTCGAAGATTGTACCACATAGCCCTCTATTACATCGCATATAAGAATTCATCTTCCTGTCCAACCAATCTGTTTCTTTCAAGGTAGAAACGTCGAATGTATAGTGGACATGAAGGAAAGTTAGTATGCAGAAAGGCATGCAAAAGAAAGAAATAATGTTCTATTTTTTCTAATGTAGCAACAAAGAGAATACGATTCACATGAGAAAAAGAATAAAGATATGCAGTATATACATACAATAAAAAAGGTGCAAAGCAGTAGAACAAGTAGAACAAAAACACATAAAATAAATGAAATACTAAACACTGGAATATGAAATAAGAGTACAGGTATGCACCTCTGTAACTCCTCCTCTACATTTGCACCAAAGAGTCCATCGTCCTCTCTAGCCACTTTGTTTGTTTAAATGTAGCAATGCAAGAAAAGATACAATGGACACAAAGGAAGCTAGTATGCATGAAAACATGTAATGAAGATAAGTTATTATGTAGGAAGGTACGTAATATTTACATACAATAAACTAGGTGAACGCATATACAGACAATAAATGAAATACAAAACAACGTAATATGAAATAACAGTACAAGCATGTACCTTTGTATCTCCTCTTCCACAGCTACAATTAAGACTCCTTTGTTTTCTCCAGCTATTATTTTTGTTTGAATGTGGGAATGCACAAAATACAATGAACATGAATGGAAGTTGTTATGCAACAGAGAACAAGTAATATATACATACAGTAAATGAGAATCAACGAATAGAATAAAATATAGTTAGGACATGTACCTTTTCTTTTCTCCGTCCATGGTTGTAAATATATAAAGTTTTTCCCTACCCAAAATATATTACAAGCCACAAAATATTAAGAAATTGCATGGCCATAGCTAAATGATTTTGGTTTTTTGTGACAAAGTATCCATATATGCTTCCAGACATGGAAATATAATTTTGCAGTATCTTTGGTGTACATATCATATGTCAAGTACAAGACAAATTTTAGCATGGTCACACTAGTCTGTGTAGAGGATTAAGAAATTGTATTGTGATATGGGAACATTTACCATATATGGTTAATAAGTGTGTTTTTCACATGTTTTATTTTAACAAAAATACAATGGATATTGCAATTTCACATGTAGTTGTCCAAATATTTCTTATGCAACTATTTTCTATCATGTCAACATTGAAGTATCAACAAAATTTTACAGCAAAATAGGCAGGCATGAAATAGGTGCTAGATCTCGACTTTGCTGGACACGAAAAACAACACAACCGTAAGTCCACTCATGGGTGCAGTGCTCGAACACCGAAAAGTGCCCAAAAAAAAAAAAATAGTTCCAACAGTCAGCACAGGACCCCAACCCTACAAAGATGAACTAAACAAAAGAAAACAACAACCACCAAACCAATGAGAAAGTATGAACATGCCCAACTGCAGCCTTAGGGCCCCAAACTCGTAAAATTGAGCCAAACAACAACAACCAGCAACTGACAAACCAATGAACAAGAAACAACCATCGAACCAGTAAACAACATATATATCTCCAACGATTACCAAACTACAACTGAAGCACAGAAAGAACCGAAAACATATGACGATCATGCCAGTAGAAATAAGCAAACATTCTTACTTGCAAACTGCAAACACTGAACAACAAAGAAGGAATAGAAAATGAAGTCATGGCATCGAAAGTTACTCTGAAATAATGAATGACAAAAGCGCAAGTCGAATTGTGGGTTAAACACTTGGATCCTGCAAAGTAAAAGAAAAAAATAGATCCAACTACGAATGCAGGACCCCAACCCTGCAAAGTTGAAGTAAACAAAAGCAAGCAGCAAGCACCAAGAGGTCCAACCACAACCGCAGGTCCCTAACCTTGCAAAGTTGAACCAAACAACAAGAAGAAGTAACCAACGAATCAATGAAGAAGAAGCACCCATCGAACCATTAAACAATGTATGTAGCTTCAATGATGACCAAATTGCATTCCAAGCCTAGAATAAGTATGAAACATACAATGCCTATTCAACTAGCAGTGGAAAACAATATTGTCCAAATTCACTGCAACATTGTATGGAAAATTTCAAGGAAAAATGTACTCCGAGAAGCCTATCTAGGTAAACATTTAAGACTGTCAGATTGTCTAAGGACCTCGCAGTATGCAAACATTTAAGTTGTTAGGCATGTTCCAGGACCTCGTACTATGTAAACATTTAAGTTGTCATGTCTATTCAATCACCTCAAAAAAAGTGTCAATGATCTAAACCTTCGGTATGTACACATTTCAATAAAAGTACAAAGGACTAATAATAATAGTAAAAGGACATATTAATATGTGATCACTATAGTCCCTCTATGCATTCGGTAGGAACCAATAATAAAAAAACATTAAAAAACAACGTCCATGCTCAAAACTTTCAGTATGTAAACATTTCAGTAAAAATGTAATAAAAATTAAAAAGGAGCATCTAAGCTCAAAACTTTGGATATCTACACATTTACAACATTGGGAACAACGAAACTGGCGAGAAGACCTCGAATATATTCTCCAATTAGACAATGACATATAAGTTTTTTTTTTAGATATAAAATAATGTTTTTACTTCTATACTACGAACAATACAGATGATGCAAAAATTTATAGTCAAAGGACATATTAATATGAAGTCAACGAATTAGTGATCGCTATAGTCCCTCTGCGCCTTCAGCAAGGACTAATAATAATTTGCAACACCCATTTATTTAAGATTGAAGAATATCATGAATTTAAATTCAAACAACAACCTATGAATTTAAATTCAAACAACAACACATGTTTTAAGTAAAGACGCAATGTTATTAATGCAACATTAATTAAATGTTTTAACTAAAATTGCAATGTTCTTAATACATCGTTAATTAAATGGACAGTTTGAATAAGTAAATTGAATCTTACATTGTAAGTATAAGTTTATTGTCATTTGTTATTTAAAAAAAAAATTAAAAAAATTAAATGGACAATTTGAATAAGTAAATTCAATCCTACATTGTTGATTTATTGTGATTTGTTATTTAAAAAAAAATTAAATAGACAACTTGAATAAGCAAATTAAATCTTAAAAAAAAAATTATTATAATATCTTATTTTAAATAAAAATAATTAAATGAACAATTTGAATAAATAAATTCAATCTTCCACTCTAAGTTCATTGTGATTTATCATTTAAAAAAAAAAAACATTTGATCACACAATCCCAACAAAACCTATATAACTTAACAAACTAAACCATTTCAAGCAATCAACCATAAAAAAAAATAATTAGATTCTAACTCAAAGATAATATCAAATTAAAAAAACACAAACTCATCCAGAAGTGCTCGATAAATTAAGAGAGTTTTTTTCACTCAAAAACCATCTCAACACATTGTCATTAACATATTGAAACATTAAAAAAAAAACTTAAAAAAACATGATTGTATACAAAGTTGCAATAATGTCAACATAATGCTAGCCAAATGGTAGTTTGAATTAACAAATTAAAACGAACCAGTACTCTGTAGTATTGGGGAGATTATCATATACATATTACTCATAAAATGGGTAATTTAAACCAACAAATTAAAACGAACCAATACTCAATAATATTGGAGAAATTATCATATGCATATTACCCCATAAAATCATAGTATATCATCATTTTAAACAAAACTAACATTTGGTAATGTCATCACAATAAAACTATATAACATAAGCAACAAAAAAAAATAAACATTTCAAATAATAAGCCATAGAAGATAGCCATGTTCTTGCTCATAGATAATATCAAACCAAAAATAACATAATTTGTTCATAAATAATATGAAATAAAAAATAACATAATTTTATTCATAAATGTTTAAAGCATTATTGGAGATAACTTTAAGGAGCATATATATATATATATATATATATATATATATATATATATATATATATATATATATATATATAACCTGCCTATTATTTTAACTGTAAAACAATAAGATTTATATCATTTTTCATTCTAATTTATTCTCTTATTTTGCCAACAATTAGTATAGAGCTTGGGAAAGTAATATCTAAAACGTGACGTTAGACTTGAAAAAATACATTTAGACTTCATATGCAAATAGCATGCTAAAAAATCATTTTGAAGACATATAAATCCATTATTGATGAAATTAACCGTATGATCTCATCGGTTTAGTTTATATAGGGTAAAAGAAGGATATGAATGGGAAAAAAGAAGCAATATACACTTGCCAATAAGAAATTTTATTTTTTATTTCAAATATATTATTTGAGATATTTCATTTAGGTTAAAGGGTGGATGTTTATGATGTATTAGTGAAAATGTAAATTAATTTGTAGGGTTATAATTTTTTAAATTATTTTGGTGTATGAGATCTTTTTTCCTGCAATTATTTAATAAATAGCTTTTGAACTTTTACCAAGAAACACATGTTCTTAATTATTAAGTCCACTCAAGATGTATAATAAAATGTTGTTAGATATTAGTTTGATTTAATTTAATCTCATGAAAAATAATTAAGACAAATTTTAAAAAGTAGACAAAACTACTATCATTAGTACTATGAATTTAATCTTGTGATTTTCTATATTAAATTTTATTTATAATCCATATAATTTAGATAAATAAAACATGACACAAGTTAAAATAAGTAGACTACAACTTATAAAAATCATTGAAGAAAATATGCACTATAACTATGCTCTTAATTCTTATAAAATATGGTTAAGATATACATTGTAACAAAAAATTAATGATTACAATAATATAAATTCAAACTTTGTGATGTTTTTATTAAACATTTTTTCTATATTTCATTCAATCATAATCTAACAACTGTTGCATGGCAGCATAGTCCCTGTCAAGTTGGGATGGGAGTAAATGTGATCGAGTACAGACATGTGGCTATAAATTTGAAATACATGTGGTTTGCATGCAGAACATAGTGTTTCCAAATTAGTTCTTCCTGAAATATATCAAAAATATCAACATTTAAAAGTTTCTTGGACACAAAAAAATTATCATCGAAACTTACTCTGAATTAGTTTTCTTTCCATACGTTCTTGGAGAGAAACACAAAAAAATAGTAGTAACGTCTGTTACATAGGTTCATGGAAAAAAACACAAATAAATTAGCATTCTTGAATTAGTTATCTTTAAAACAAGGGATCCTAGACACAAAAGAAATTGAAATTTATCAAATTTTAGAAAGTAGATATTTAGTTTTATACATACGAAATATGTACTTTTATAAAGTATGGGGATGAGATTTTATAGAGAATGCACGGAGCCCTCATTCCATACTTAACGAGTTTTTGGATCATGGGTTCTCGGGTTAGCGGGCTCAAAATTGGGCCTTTGTTGTTTCATGCCCTACAAATAGCACCGAGAGTTCTGCGATATACAAAATGACAAGTGGACTTGCGGACTATAGAAATTTATCAAAAAATAATAATGTCTGCTACATATCTCTAGAAATTACATCAACATTTAAAAGCGTACAATAGAATAGTAATAACGTATGTTCCATAGGTTTGTGGAGAAAAAAAAAAAAAAAATAGCATTCTCGAACTAGTTTGTTTTAAAACAAAGGGCTCTGGACAGAAAAAAAATCGAAATTTATCAAAGTATAGGATCCTAGACACCCAAAAAGATAGCATACAATAGAATAGTAACAACGTCGCGCAAGACAAAAAATTTAGCATACAATAGAATAGAAAAAATGTAGCAGACCTCCATACTTAGCCAGTGTTTGGATCGCGGGTTCTTGGGCTGGTGGAATCAAAATTGGGCCTATGTTGTTCCATGGCCTACAAATTGCACTGAGAGTTCCACGATATACAAATTGACAAGAGGACTTGCAAACTATAGAAATTTATCAAAAATAAATAATGTCTGTTACATATCTCTGGAAATTACATCAACATTTAAAATCATACATTAGAATAGTAATAACCTCTATTAAACCCAAAACATTAGCATACAATAGAATAGTAACCACGTCGTGCAAGACAAAAAATTAAGCATACAATAGGACAAAAAATGTAGCAGACCTCCATACTTAGCCAGTTTTTGAATCGCGGGTTCTCGAGGTGGCGGGCTCAAAATTGTGCCTCTGTTGTTCTGTGGCCTACAAATAGCACCGAGAGTTCCGCGATATACAAATTGACAAGCGGGCTATAGAAATTTATCAAAAATAAATAATGTATGTCACATATAATAACGTCTATTAAATAGGTTCGTGGAGAAAAAGACAAAACAATTAGCATTCCCAAATTAGTTTTCTTGAAAGAAAAGGCTTTTGGACAAAAGAAAAATCGAAATTTATCAAAGTATAGGTTCCTGGACACCCAAAAAGTGAGAATACAATAGAATAGTAACAACATCATGCAAGACAAAAAAATTAGCATAAAATAGGAAAAAAGAAATGTAGCAGACCCAAATTAGTTTTCTTTGGAGAAAAGAAGAAAGGTTCTTGGACACCCAAAATTTAGTATACAATAAAGGCATTCCCGAATCAATTTTCTTTGGAATTTATCAAAAATTAATAATGTGTGTTACATCTTTCTGGAAATTTAAATGCATTTGTCATATAGGTTGGGATTGGAGCTCCCGTGGACCATAAAAAGAAATAAGTACAAGAATTAGGAATGTCAAAAGAAGAAGTGCGCGATGGTAGAGAGGAAGACCTGAAAAGAAGAAATTGGAAGTTATGAGTCTTTAGTTACAATTTTCTATTTAAAGAGGTCATAAGTGGATTGATAAAGAAAACAAGATGACATTATAGACTTAAATTGGATTGATAAAGAAAACAAGATGCCAGTATAGACTTACTATGAACCCGATGCGTTTTTTTTGCTATCGTTGATGGTCAGTGGAGTCTTGTCGACCGGTTGTTTACCTTCTTGGATGAGGCTGTCAATTCTCTGTTGGAACCATTCTTCGATGTAGATTTTCATGGGGTCCATGTTGATTTCATCCCAGATTTCTATGTCGTAAAGGTCATTTTCTAATTTCCTTAGATCCATTGAAATACTATGCAGACTCTATTCAATTTCTTCATTGTGTGTTGCATAGTCCAGTACCCAGTGCTCGTTCTGATCTAGATGATGTTCAAGTCTGCCATAAAAAAATTCTAAAGACAACCCCTTTAAAATATCAACGTGTTCCTGGAATGCTTCTTTGGTGGTTGACAAGGATTTGAGAATTAATTTTGGGTCTTGAACCTTGTTGGTACTTTCGACTAAGTCCATTTGGATCAGGCTTGTGAATAAATATTCCTTTTCTGATATTTTACATGATTTGACAATGAGCTCCAAGTTGTTAACTTTCTTTTTCCAGCATGCTTTTACTTTGTTGGTTCTCTTTGGGGAGGGGAATTTCTCTTGTCTTCTTTCAGCTCCGATGTATTGACAACATAGTTGGCAAAATGGGTCAGCACCTGTTCACAGAAGTGTTGATCATTTTTTAAATTCGCCTCCAAATGTTCAAGGAAATCATTTTCCTTCTTTTCGAAGGAAACTAAATTTTGTGAGGTTTCCTACGCTTCAATAACTAGATGCATTCTTTTGTTGATGTTATTCTCTACAAGGGCTCTAGAGCATGCAAGGAGGGTAGAGGATACTTTTATCTTAGTTGCAATCATAGCAGGCACGGTTTTTGCCAAAGGATTGGCAAATTTTGGGGTTGCAATGAAAGCCTGCTCAAATTCGTTGAGGCAGTCTTTCAGATTGGCATTTTTCGTCTCAATTCCCCCAATGGAATCAAAAAGAATTTCACTGATTACTTGGTGAAATGAGGATATTTGGGACGGCCGCATTTTCCTAAAGTTAATCTTTGTGCGAGATTTTCCTTTCTCGTTTGTTATAGCTCTCTTTTCAATGACCATACTTTTAGATTTTCTTTCAAAAACAACGCTCTGGAATATGAAGGATTCGTCTTTGTCAAAAATTTTGGTCTCAAATATTTTCACTGCGGATGACCCAATTTTGTGCATGTGCTCAGTTTTAGTTTTAATTTACAGTAGTTCACTTTCAATTTCAAGTTCCTACGTTTGTCGTACATTGTTTTTTCTCTTCTTTGTCAATGGAAGTTTGTGAGAACTATAAATGTTTCTGCAATGAGGGTTCTTATCTCCTCCTCCATTTGAATATTTTTGGGTTTCTTTATTACTGGGGTGGGCCATCGAAGCGATGCTCTGTGATGTCGTGCTCTTGGGAGTGCTAGCAAGGGACTCAATACTATTGATTAAGGTTGGTTTTCATTGATGTCAACCCTTGAAGAAATCCCCGTAGCACAAAGGTTTGGGTAATGGACCCAATATTGTTTGATGTAAATATGAATCATTATTGTTTTTTCATGGTTGATAAGAAGTAAATATGGATGAACTCCAAAGTGGTCCCCTTATGATGAAAGCCCTCACAGGAAGACACTTTGTGGAGTAAGAGAACCCATGCTTAATTGTGGAATAATGAGATGAAGGAAAGTGAATTTTTCAGGGAAAATATCCTAGATGGATAGTGCTTGTCATGTCATTTCCAGTGGTATGTGGAACGACAGATAATTCCTCACGGTTAGAGAGTTATGGCCATGAGAAGTTGGAGACCCTGGGTTTGGGTAATGGACCCAAGTTTGTTTGATGGGTAATGGTATGAGTTATGATGTATTTTGAGATAATACTATTCTATATGGATAGTACATGTCATGCCATTTCTGGTGGTATGTAGAACGTCACATAACTCCTCACGGTTTGAGAGTTATGGCCTTACGAAGTTGGAGGACCCTCATATGTCATCTAGAAGCCCCAAAAACTCAAAGTAGTCAAAGTGGTTTAAGAGATTTTAAAAGGTAAATAATAAAGTGAAGTAATGAGAGTATTATAATTCAAAGTGAATACAAAATAAATTATTTTAATAATAAATTTAATGGAGAAATTAGAAGTGGACCCAACCCTAAAATAAGGAAAGTGGGCCAAGTGGCCTAGAAGATGTTTTTAAGGAAGCTACTTGGAGAGTATAAATAAAAGGCAAGGCTCTCTCATTTGAATCACACTTAAGAATATTGAATATCTATAGGTGTTTGAGGTAAAAAAATGATATCTAAGCCGAAATTCTAAGGAAAGTGAAGAAAAGAAGGCCGAAATGCAAGGAAGGATAAATGCTTTTGATGGTGCTTTCTAAGGTATGTTATTTACAGGTCATCTCACCATTTTCCTTATAACTTTTTTTCTATAATGAATCAGATCCTGAAATTTCTATGCATGTGAGAAAACATATCCAAGTATCTTTGGTAAAAAAAATTATCTTGTGGGTCGTTGTATTTTGGGAGTTACACTCTGTGGAAAATAGGGTTTGTGGTCAATCCTGAAACTAGTCAAAATCAGGTGTTTCGGGTAAAAACATCATAACTTCTTCATAACAGATCCAAATTTAGTGAGACCAAATGTGTTGGTTAGGGTATAGTATTTAGTATGTTGTGTAATAGTTTTATATCAATTCATCAAATATTTTATGCGGGGAACGCTCTACAAGGTCGCTCTCTAGAATAATCCAGAATTCGGGAAGGTATGTCATTTTTGCTATAACACCTTTTCTGAGAGGTTCCAAGTAGTGACACTTGGAGGAATTGCATAAAACACACTGAAGAACATTATGTATTAGTTTCATATATTTATACATTACAGGTTCAAAGTTATGATTACTTCAAGTTAGGGTTGTTGACTAATCCAAAACTAACCATGTGAGACTAAAGAAAAGTTTGATGAAAATGCTAGTCTCTTGTTTTTAAAGTTAAGGAAGTTTTGCAGGAATGTGATCATATACACCAGGTCTATTACAGAGCTACAAATCAGATTTGGATGATGAAAGTGATGAGGGTTTTTGGTTGTGGTACATGTTGTGTACATGGTTGAGACAAGTAGTTGATGAGTTGGCGCACATACATGAGGTGTATAGTTATTGATGTTGGTACATATTGATGAGTCATAGTTGATGAGTAGTTGACACATGATTGGTACATACTTCATACATGGTTGGATGCACTTGTTTATGGTACAGGTTGATTACAGG
>ML787668.1:195522-210654 GCA_009831015.1 Picea engelmannii | reverse complement strand
TATATCTAACTACCATAGTGGGTCTTATTTAATAATATAGTGGACCTAGTCCACCTTACATTGAATGACCTCCACTATTATCACTATGGGCCCTCTGGCCCCCCCCACTACCTCTCTAGCTACCTTACAACGACACAGGGGAAGAAGGTACAAAATAAAATTAAAACAAATACAAGAGATGGAAAATACTATTAAAGAATAAAACAGAATTATTATATATTCAAATAAGATGGGTTACCAAATACAACTAAGGCTATTTTCCACAACGAATGTGATTTGTCCTGCTATCGACCAATAAAAAATATGTACACCGATGAAGCTTTTTGACAGTTTTCTTAATGTTCAAACCCTTTACTCGTAAACAACAAGTTGAATATCAATTTTGGGTTTTGTACTTAATTGGTGCTGCCAACTACATATATCCCAATTTTTTGAATAGCTTGTCTCTTCCAGATATGGCCTGGTTTCAATCGTTGGTTATTCAACATTCCATTCTTTGTCAAGTATTAATTTCCCTCTACTGTCGAAAACTTGGGGTTTAAGGTGCTTTCCTTGCAATGTTCCTGACCCTTGACATCCTAGACAACTTAGAAATGTGATTTAGGTCAATTTCAAAGTGGAGGGAGTCCTTTTTTTGTCACAATAGCTATGGCATGGGAAAAAACTTCAAGTATGTTGTGACTGGTATTCTCCCTGTATTCGATCATCTGTTTGATTGAAAATCCTACCCGAAGTTTTATATGTTGAACTTCTTTGCTTTATTACATTAAATTGGAAGAAACGTCCAACCCAACTAAAAAATGTAGATCCGTTGAGGTACATAACTTCTTCGGGCAACACAGCTCTGTAAAGTGCATCAAATGTTGCAGAACGCATCAACACAACTCTGACAAGTGTATCAAATGTTGCAGATCACATCAGAATATATCTTTCCTCATAGCGGTGGTAGGTATGGCGGCCCATAGAAAGGTATGGAATGTTCGGAGGTGATGCTAAATATGTGAAGTCTGCAACTACATCCAGAGGAAACCGAGCAAACTTTGACAAAGAACATGGCTTTATGTCAAGTCAGTTACCAAACCCACATGTAGCTCATAAAACTTTGAAATAGAAACTTTTGTAGTGATAATATGTCGTTTTATCCACCCATATAGTTTATGTTACCCGTCTCTGGTTACATTCGCAAATGGAGTAATACTCCGTGTCATTTACAAACATGAAAGACCATTTTGCAAGCCACTGTAAATGCGCCGCCCCTGAGGAAGACAAATTCTTGTCGGATCTGCAGAATTTGATACACTTGCCAAATCTATGTTATTGGAAGAAGCTATACACTTCAACGAAGAACTATTTTGCACATGACCTGAAAATCCATTACAACTCCTAGGAAGAAAACAAAGAAGTTCAACAAACAAATCTCCAGGTAGCCTTTTCAACCAACCAAAGAATCGAACACAAGGAGAACACCAACCAGAACATACTTGTTCTTTTTTTTTCCTCCTCCCTGAGTTTCTCTTCTATAACAAAGTTTTTTTTTACTTAAATATCACGTCACATAAAACCAGTCTCTCTTCTTTCATCTAGGCCTCAATATCATCTCTAAGTTGTCTTACATGTCCATGACCAGGAACATTAGAACAAAGGCACCCTAAAGCGCAACTCTTTGATGATAGAGAGAAATGGAAATAAGTATTTAAAAGAAACGTCGGATGATCTTCCGTAGATTTTGTGTTAATTCGTTTTAATGACAAATGTTCTCGATATTTTCGCTTATTAATGCCAATCTTTTCGAATATCTACGTTGAATAGTGACTAATAGCACGTATTAAAATTCTCATATCCAAGCAGATTCTCAAATCTGACATCTAAGATATGCACAATATTAAAGAGGGACATGATGTCAAGCCCTCTGTGGGTGACACGTTCGTGGACTATGTTGAAGCTTTTAAGAAAACTAAAAGAGTGCAAGAATATATATATATATATATATATATGCAAATTAAAAAATGAAGGCAAAAGAAATTACCAGATCCCATAATATTTGTTTGTCTATTCATTTTAATGGGAGACATCCTTCGGATTTCTAGTTATTAAAGCCCATCTTTTTCAACCTATCTGGTCAGTTCTGACTTTTGAAACCATAATTAATGTCTATTGGGAAGGGCGGAAGGTAGTGGGGATGGAGGAGAGTGACAAATAGTTTTAAATTTTCTGAACCCGAAAAATTGTCAACCAGCTAAACTTTGAAAATTCGACTAAGTATGGAAATCTAGGTAGAATAGACAAACTCATTACAGGCAGAGGCACAGTTGTGAGTTCAAGGAGTGACCGGTCGAATTCTAGAGCACATAAGTTCTAGGTAAAATATGTATACACTGAACACGACCTGTCATAGTTCGATAGAACCTGTCCGTGAAGACGCATCCATAAAACTGGCTAAGTATGCAACCGAACGATGATCGATCGAAATGACCACAAAGGGCGAAAAACTATAGATCCAAAAACGTAGTTTACAAGAGGAAAAATAAAAGGGAGAGAACAACTATAACGCCCACACACCAAAACCTACTCTCATAACTATGAAACCATAGTAACACATAATCCATGGAAAAAGCATCGACAACTATGAAATATAGTTTGAGGCCAACAAACTCTGGTTCAACGCGTAAGAGATACAATTTACATCGACTGCAATTTTTTAGTATGTTATTTATCTTAATAGTATTCTATGCAGAATCCATTGCAAAAAATGTAACAAGAGATCCAACTGTGGATGCAACATCCCAACATTGCAAACCCTAAGCAAACAAGAACAAGCACCAAATAACAACCTAGTTAAGAAGCACCAAAAGGCCAAACTGTAGGCGTAGGACCAGAACCTTGCAAATTTGAATCAAACAACAATAAACAACATACAACGAAGAAATAAGCAAGCAACAACCACTCCACCAGGAATGATGCAGTTCCAATCATGATTGCAGAAACCCAAACATGCAAACTGCTACAACACGAACAGGAAAGAAAGAACAACAACAACATGCAAATAAAAAATCAGTGGAGATGTAAAAAACAAGCATGAACCAGTGAACCAGGAATGTCGCGAAAGAATATAAATTTAAAGAACGAAAAAAAATGTATTGTAACAAGCCTGTTAAGTAAACATTCAACGCTACCAAGCTTGTTAGGTGAACAATTAAGTCTGTCAGAAATGATCTGTAAACATTTAAGAAAAAAATGCAATGTGGCAGGTCTCTGACGTATCCCAAAAAAATTATTATATGTTTTGTAACAATAGTTCAAACACCAGAGAATGTATTGGAAGGCCAAACTTTAGATATGCCAGCGTATCAAACGTTGCCATAAATTTACCTTGCATAAAATGATAAACCAAACATTCAGATTAATGCTAGCATTAATCCACCTTCGACGAATGCATAACAAAATATATGATTCAAAAAGACCATATACGATCAAATACTTTGGATATGCCAACATATATAACATTGGGAATAGCAAAGTCAGTAATAAGACCTCCAATCCCTTGTCCAATCAGATCATGTCAAATATGGTACTTTTTTATATATATAGTTCGAACACCAGAGAATGTATTGGAAGGCCAAACTTGGATATGCCAGCATATCAAACATTGCCATAAATTTACCTAGCATAAAATGCTAAACCAAACATTCGAATTAATTCTAGTATTAATCCACCTTCGACGAATGCATAAAAAAATATATGAGTCAAAAAGACCATATACGATCAAATACTTTGGATATGCCAACATATATAACATTGTGAATAGTGAAGCCAGCAATAAGACCTCCAATCCCTTGTCCAATCATATCATGACAAATATGGTACTTTTTTTTATATAAAAATTGATGGTTTCAGTTTCGTGGTTCCAACAATAGATAATATGGAAATATTTATGATCAAAGGACAAACTAATACGAGGTCAACGATTTATCGATCACTATAGTCCTTTTATACCTATGATAGAGACTAATAATAACATGATACATATTAAATTTATAAAACGTTAATCGATAATGATTTACTTAATTAGTAAAAATGAGGTGTTGATAAAAACCTAAGTTTCACCAATAACATAATGTAAAGCTTTCGAGCAAACTTAAGAAACTTTAAATATAATATAATGAATTGTCAAACTAAAAATGAAATAACATAACCTTATTCACAAATTTTTAATCCATACTTTAAAAAATTAAAAGAAAATTAATGTTTCTAATATTTTATAATTAATATTGTTTTTTACCATTTTTAAAGGAAAATTACAATTTCCTTTAAAAAAAAAAGACAATTAATATTTCGAATTGAACAATATCTTTAAAAACAATTAATATTTCAAATATTTTATAATTAATATTGTTTTTAATCCATTGATCAATTTCCTTTTAAAAAATAAAATACAATTAATATTTGGAATATTTTTTAATTAATATTGTTAAATTATAGTTAACGTGTTCCAAAAGGTTCATGTGTGCAAGTTATTGGTATAGCAAAAGACAATTCGTATTGAACAAGTCTTCATTTCACATGGGGTATCTCTTTGGAGCGAGAAGAAAAGAAGTGGAACATCGGTTACATTTGATAATGAATTAACCAGCTTGTCATTGTCAAATACGTTGAGAGTTACTTGTACACCCAAGTGGTTCCATCCTTACACATTGCACTTTCGCCATGGCGGTGGGAGGATAGGAGTGGAAAGGGAAAAAAAACATTATGGTTATATATTCAATTATATATATATGTTTTAATATATAAATTTATTTATTATTTTATATATATATATATATATATATATATATATATATATATATATAATTGGTTTTAAATATAAAATATAATTTTAATTTTAAAAAAATATTAATATGAAACAAATTTTAAACTAAAAATTATTTTTTTATTATTTTATCACCATGCTAAAATCTATCAAAAACTGAATTTGAAAATTCTTACCTACCATGTTTAATACATACAGAAAATGCCAGGTCCAAGTGAATGTCAAAATGTTTGGAAGACCAATAGAGTTTAGTGGAAAGACTTTGAAAGTTCATACCTCCCACGTTTCGTACATAATTATATGAGCATTTAGCATTTAATATGACATAATGATAAAATGCATAATTTAATATAAATATATGATTACGAATGAAGGAATAAGTTAATACATTAATAGAAACTTTAATCATATATGATTACGAATGAAGGAATAACTTCATCATATATTAAAATAATAACTTCACCACGTGCATAATATATGCATTATATGATAATCATATTACATTTAATGCACACGCAACACGTTTAATAACATCATTAAAAAGCATCGTTAAAAAAGCAACGAAGATAATCTCGACATAGAGATAACGGATATAAAAAATGGTTTGTTGACCTGACAACGCTTACGTCATTGCATACGTCCACATTCACGTCTCGGCTCTTATATAACTCACTGGCTTTTCCGACTTCCATGGCGACCAATTGGATTCGGTGCTTTGCTTCGTCGGAACAAAGAGATTAAAGTATGGGTAACCACGGGTCCTGCGTGGTTGCAGGCAACTACAGTGAGAAAACCATCCAGGTGGTTTGCTCAGACGGCACCGTTCGGATCCTTCATAAGACAGTCAGCGCGAGCCAAATCATGCAGGAATTCACTCAACATTTAATCTGTCACTCCGATTCCTTCTACATCGGCCAGAAGACGCTGGCGCTTTCTCAGAGCGATAAACTGAAAGTGGGAAACAAGTATTTCCTTCTGCCTCACCCCTTCTTTCAGTCTCCGTTTTCTCTGCTATCGTTGGCTTCCTTAATATCACCAACGGCTCCGAATGTTCCTACTTCTCCCACTGCTCGTGTATCATCCCCTCTTCGCAATATCGGACGTGAGGCTGCTCTCTGTCAGGCGTTTGAAATGGAGAAATCCAAAGTAGGCGGAGGCCTTCGGATCAGAGTGTCGGCAGACTTTATTACAAAGATTTTGAACGCCGGGAGGTTAAACTAGATGAACGAGGCCTTCCAGTGGTCAGGGATTTCGCAGAGGATGAGTTGCGTGGGCTCTGCAATACTCCGCAATTGCAGAAGGAGTATGCACAGTTGGTCACGGCAAGAGGCCAATCATGGAAACCAAAGCTTGAGAGTATAAGGGAAAAGGAAAGGACTGGAAGCTATATGAGATTCATGAAAAGTAAAAAATCAGGAGATAAATGAGAAGCAAAAAGCAGGAGAGAACAACACTTGACTAGTTGATTGTTTTTTGAAGCTATAGCCAGCTTCTTTCATTAAAATATGGTTGAATATTACCTCCAAATCCATTATACTGTACAATTATGTGCTATTAAGAGTATTAAACAGCTATACAATTATTGTATAAGTTATGCTAATCTATACAATATAAAAAGAAATAAAGAAATTAGTGTTGTTAGCATCTTTTATTTGAAAATATAAAAATAAATAAAGAAATTAGTGTTATTAGCATCTTTTATTTGAAAATAAATACGTAAGATAAATATTTAAAAATAAATAAGTAGGATAAAAGAGTGCATTTTCCCTTTAGTTCATTTGGTTACTTTTACATATATCATAGATTTATTGACAATAATAATAATAATAATAATTTATTTTTAAGGTCACGGCCAAGCCAGCACACCACAGCGATTTGACTGGTAAAGTCTACAAAGGTATACATACCCTACCTCCATCTGGATTTGAACCCGTGACCTCTTAAGAGGCAACACATGTTCTTAACCAATAGGCCCACTCAGGCTGTAAGTTTATGCATAAAACATCGCTATTAAAAAAGAAAAGAATGTTGGTTTATATATAAATCATTGAAAATTAAAAACAATGTTAATTTACTTATAAATAAGTGTTTGTTTTAATTGTCTATTATATTGAGTTTGGATTTTGATAGTTTATATTAAATAAATTGCATTTGTATGATTACAAATTATTGAGGTCAAATTTGAATGGAATTGCTTACAATTTATGTAAGATATTTAATAAATACAAATTAATAATTATCAATACTTATGAATTTCAAAAGGATTCATTTATCAAGGACTATCATTTTATTAAGAAAAGTCTAGGTCTAACAATTACTTAGTTATTATAAGTATAATTTGATAACAAAGTATTGAGTTTCATCTAGGTGAGTGCAAGAAGTTTGTGGCAGAAAAATTGGCAAGGGAATGAGTAAGAACGCCAACTCGTGCACACACATGTTCTTATACTTAGATGTTTGGATGTGGTCAAACCCTCCACATCACGTTCCTGTACCTATATGTTTGGATGTGGCCGAACCTCCACATCGATTTCCCTGTATGTTTGGATGTGGTCGAACCCTCCACATGACGTCGTGTACCTATATGTTTGGATGTGGATGAACCTCCACATCGATTGGCACATTGGTTTAGTGGCAAACGCATGCACATTTTTAAGAATGCATCCGCGGTCCAAGAACGTGTGCACTTTCTTACTAATAATATTATTTAAAGGGCCCAAGCACGATATAAGAGAAAATTGATCTTATGGTCACTATAAGAGATATATTTTTTTGTTAATTTTGAGCTTAACTTCATAATCTTCTCATCACATAAATCACAATGCCCAAAATAATGAAACCTATCATAAATTTAAATTGTTGTTTTTCCTCTATTACTCATTATCTTTAACGTGCACATAGATCTTGATTAATCTACTCACATAAAGAATATTACTTTGTAGATTCATGAAATCAAAACTCATACGTACTTTGATATGCTCAACCATCCTCAAGGAAATTCATATCAACAAAGAAAACAAACTGCAAAAGAAAAATTGTAAATGAAATGAATGAAAATGATGTTCTCTTTGTAGTGCATTTTTTTTTATCTCCACCCCTTCCTAGAAAATATAGAATCTAACCCTAATCATAATCTAACTAAATACAACACTCCAAAGGATGCACTACATTCTCACATATTTCAGTCTCAAATTATCATTTCAACTCGGGTGTAGTGCAATCTCATAATGTCTGGGACTGTAAACAGTTGATTGCAATCACACTATCTCTCCACCTCCAAATGGTCCTTTCAATTTGGTTTCACTGTTATCTCATAATCTCTAAGCCTTCAAATGGTCATAATTTCCATTTGAGTAGGTCTTATTCATCCAAATATCTTGTTACCATTACCCTATTTTTTTGTCCATTTTTCATCCTATGTATTTTATCGATACCACTTTTCTATAGTGTAATACATCTTAATAAAAATGATAATCATTGTTCAAATGATATAGTGGGACTAAGAAAACAAAAACTTACCATGTATCAACATCTCAATAAGACTAGACAATAAATTAATGAAATAGGCTATGAGAACAATGGCTTGAGACTTTTAACAAATTGAAATGCATAGAAGAAATCTTTAGCTAAAAGACCAACTACATTTAGACTAAAAATGAAACAAACTTTAAACTAAAAATTAGTTTTTTTAATATTTTAACACCTTGATAAAATCTATGAAGAACTGAATTTGAAAATTCTTACCCACCATGTTTAATACATACAGAAAATGGCAGGTACAAGTGAATGTCAAAATATTTGGAAGACGAATAGAGTTTAGTGGAAAAATCTATGAAAAACTGAATTTGAAAATTCTTACCCACCATGTTTACTACATACAGAAAATGGCAGGTACAAGTGAATGTCAAAATATTTGGAAGAGGAATAGAGTTTAGTGGAAAGACTTTGAAAGTTCATACCTACCACGCATGCTTGGAATTTGAATTTGGTTTTTAGAAGTATTTGACACGTGGATACAAAATGCACATGTCAAAATTTATTGGTATAAAAAATCTCAACTGGTCATAATTTCTAAGTGATTAGTTTACTATAATGTGTCACTTACTTAAGTCTCACACTGAAGAGGGGTTGGACAAAGGTTTGTTGGAAGATTAAATATAACAATAAACAAAATTTAATTAGTTTCAGACTCTCAATCCTTGAAATTTAATTAGTCCATAGTCCTAGTTCACATAAAGTGTTAATAGTTAATTGAATATCCATTCACTGATAGACAATTTAACACTCATGAATTTGGGGTAAAACTAAAATGACAAGCATGAAAAACAAATGACCATCATCAAAATTTCACTTAAGGATAAAATAAATTTGAAATTCCAACTCTTAATTCATCAAAATTTAGTACATAATTATATGAGCATTTAATATGACATAATGATAAAATGCATAATTTAGTATAAATATATAATTACAAATGAAGGAATAAGTTAATACATTAATAGAAACTTTAATCATATATGATTACTATTGAAGGAATAACTTCATCACATATTAAAATATTAACTTCGCCACCTGCATAATATATACATTATATGATAAATGTATTGCATTATTACATTTAATGCACACGCAACACGTTTAAATTGCTGGGATGTTCGGAGATCTTCAATAAGAATTTTGCAGTCAAAGTCCAAACAGAGCAGTCCATAAGATAATGTGAAACCATCATTAAAAAAGCATCGAAGATAATCTCGACATAGAGATAATGGTTATCAAAATGGTTTGTTGACCTGGCAGCTTCATTCATCTTCAATAAGAATTTTGCATTCAAAGTCCAAACAGAGCAGTCCATAAGATAATTTGAAACCATCAATAAAAAGGCATGTGAAACCATCAGTCCGCAATTGCAGAAGGAGTATGCACAGTTGGTCACGGCAAGAGGCCAATCATGGAAACCAAAGCTTGAGAGTATAAGGGAAAAGGAGAGGACTGGAGGCTATATGAGATTCATGAAAAGTAAAAAATCAGGAGAGAACAACACTTTGACTAGTGGATTGTTTTTTGACGCTATAGTCAGCTTCTTTCATTAAAATATGGTTGAATATTATCTCCAATGGATCAGACTATACAAATATGTGCTATTAATAGTATTAGACACCTAGTATCAATTTATGCTAAATCCAATATACAATATAAAAAGATATAAAGAAATTAGTGTTGTTAAATCCAATATACAATATAAAAAGATATAAAGAATTTAGTGTTGTTAGCATCTTAATCCTGTTATTTAAAAAAAAAAAATAACATAAAAGAGTATTTTTTCTTTAGTTCATTTGGGGGCTTTTACAAATATAATCATATATTGATTGACAATAAAAACAATGAAGTTTATGTATAAATCATTTGCGATTAAAAATAATTAATGTAACATAAAAGAGTGAATTTTTTCTTTATTTCATTTAGGTGTTTTTACAAATATAAAAACAAATATAATCATAGTTTATGTATAAATCCTTCGCGATTAAAAAAAATTAAAGTAACATAAAAAGAGTGAATTTTTTCTTTATTTTATTTAGGTGCTTTTACAAATATAAAAACAAATATAATCATAGTTTATGTATAAATCCTTCGCAATTAAAAAAAAATTAAAGTAACATAAAAGAGTGAATTTTTTCATTATTTCATTTAGGTGCTTTTACAAATATAAAAACAAATATAATCATAAATTGATAGACAATAAAAAATTTGCGATTAAAAGCAATGTTGATTTATATATACATCATTGAAAATTAAAAACAATGTTAATTTACTTATAAATATATGATTTTTTTAAATGTTCATTATATTGATTTTGAGTTTGGATTTTGATAGTTCATATTAAATAAATTGCATTTGCATGAGTACAAATTAGTGAGATTAAATTTGAATTTGAATGGAATTGCTTACAATTTATTTATAAAATTTAATAAAGAAAAAGTAACAATTAATATGATTTAATGGTTGGTGAATTGGAGGTAGTTAAGTTTAAATTTTGATTTGATTTGTAGTGTTTATAGCGTTTTTTCATATATTTATGAATTCCAAAAGGACTCAATTATTAAGGACTACCATTTTATTAAGACAAATCTAGGTCTAACAATTACTTAGTTATTATAGTTATAATTTGACAACAAAGTATTAACTTTCATCTCGGTGAGTGCAGCAAGTTTGTGGTTGAAAAATTGGTAAGGGAATGAGTAAGAAAGCCAAGTACTACACATAAGCATTCCTATACCTATATGTTTGGATGTGGACGAACCTCCACATCTATTACCACTTAGGTTTAGTGGCAGGAATGCATGTATGCGTTCTTACTAGGGCCCGAACATGATATAAGAGAAAATTGATCTTATGGTCAGTATAGGAGATATATTGTTTCGTTAATTTTGAGTTTAAATTCATAATCTTCTCATAAGATAAATCACAATGCCCAAAATAATGCACATTCTTAAGAATGCATGCGCGGTCCTAAGAATGTGTGCGAGTTCTTACTAGGGCCTGAGCATGATATAAGAGAGAATTGATCTTGTGGTTAGTATAAGAGATATATTTTTTCGTTAATTTTGATTTTAACTTCATAATCTTCTCATAAGATAAATCACAATGCCCAAAATAATGAAACCTATCATAAATTATTGTTTTTCCTCTATTACTCATTATCTTTAACTTGCACATAGATCTGGATTAATCCACTCAAATAAAGAATATTACTTTGTAGATTCGTGAAATCCAAGATCATACCTTGCTATGCTCAACCAGCCTCAAGGAAATTCATATCAACAAAGAAAAAAAATTGCAAAAGAAAAAGTGTAAATGAAATGAATGCAAATGATGTTCTCTTTGCATTTCATTTTCTGATCTCCACCCCTTCCCGGAAAATATAGAATATAACCCTAATCATAATCTGATCCGATCCGACACTCCAAAGGGTGGACTACAATCTCACATATTTCAGTCTCAAGTGGTCTTTTCAACTCGGGTGTACTACATTCTCATGATGTCTAGGCCTCCAAACAATTCATTGTAATCACACTATCTCTCCGTCTCCAAACGGTCCTTTCAATTTGAGTGCATTGCAATCTCATAATCTCTAAGCCTTCAAATAGTCATAATGTCCATTTCAGTAGGTTCCATTCCTCCAAATATCTTTCACCAGTTACGCTATTTTATTTTCCATTTTTCATCCTATGTATTTTATAGATACCACTTTCTATAGTGTACTACATCTTAGTAAAAATGATAGCCATTGTTCAAATGATATAGTGGGACTAAGCAAACAAGGACTTACCATGTCAAGAATTCGCGACATCTCAATCAAGGAGACTAAACAAAAAAAAGTAATGA
This sequence comes from Picea engelmannii, assembly GCA_009831015.1. NCBI lineage: Eukaryota > Viridiplantae > Streptophyta > Pinopsida > Pinales > Pinaceae > Picea > Picea engelmannii. Next base: position 198,464 of record ML787668.1, on the reverse strand, counting down.
AGTAGGCCATGAGAGAAATGGCTCGAGACTTGTAACAAATTGAAATGCGTAGAAGAAATCCATGTCTCCATTATTGGAGTAGAGTAATTAATTGGCTTAGGGAATTAATACTCCCTCCATACAAGAGTTGAATTAGATAATTGACAAGTTAATAGGTGATAATAATCACTATAACTTTCCATAAGTGATTAATCCCTCTATTCATGGTTAGATAAGCTCGTCCAAAGTTGGCTTAAAGCTATGTGATATTATTATTTTCTAGTCAGTTTGAAACAAATCTTTGGCCTATGAAATGTTGGATTTTTTTACCATGATTTGCGGAGGGCCTTTGCTTGTTAGTATTAATGTAGATTTTGAAATTCATAAAAATTGTAAAAAATGGGAAACTTGACACCTACACTATGTTGATGTTAGTTCTATAGACATAGAAAAAGATGTATATATCCCTATGCTAATGATTTCTATGTTTGAATCCCTCTCTATATACACTATTGATAAAATATGCAAAAAAACAATAATATGAAGGAAAAGTCTCACTAGCGAACTTAATTTTATTCACACCAATGATACATATTTATAGTACAATGGGTGATGCCACCTCATAGAGAGATTTTCTCTAGATCATAAAATCATGCATGATGACTAGGATAAGAAATCTTAATTAGCTCATTAGTCATCACTTGAGGATATATTACTAATATCCTAAATGAATAATACAAATATAAGTGACAATTAGACTTAGTGATTGGTAAGGTAAGACATAGGATAACATTCCCCCCCTCAATCACAAGTCTGATCAATAATACCAACAATTAAGCATAAATCGATATCATTTGCAAGTCTTTATATTGAAATTCCTGAGCTAAGACTCAATGAAAAATTGTTTGGAAAACTACCAATCTGGATGTTGAATGGTTCATATGAAATGAACTGGAAGAGAGATGAGATATGGAAGTGAACTGCAATATCTGAACATTTTGTGATTGCTTGACAATTCGATCATTTTTCCAAGTATTTGAGCTAGAAGAGTTTGATGTCTTCTGCTAATTGGTGAACATGTAGTATCACCACTCTATTATGAGTGTATCATTGAGATTCTCTCTAAATATGTGGTTTGGGATAACCATTGACCAATTGATACCATGTATTTGATGGTTTTTGGATGACCATTAACCAATTTTGACGCTTTTAGGTGTCCAACAACATCTCAATGTATCATGTGTATGATTCAATTGCAAGTCATTGAATCATAATTCTTAGAAAATTCTTCCATCTACATAATGTAGTTGTCCATATGGAAAATTTGATGCCCATCTGGCATATTTGTTGTTGAAACTTTTGGTCTAATAACCATCTACAATTCCATCATCAACTCCCTCCTTTGTCAGCTGAAAGGAGAGACTACAAGTGGTTTCATGAACCATCGTCATTTGATTTTTGAACTCCCCCCTTAAGGTATAAAGGAGTTACATCATTGTACTCCCCCCTCTAGTCTCAAGAGAGTACCATACTTGTTCCATTTGTGTACAACACAAAGTAGGAATGTGGAAAAAATCCTAATAAAATATATGAAAATTTGAGTTTGAAAATTCTTTGACACTTTTAGGTGTCAACAACATCCTAATGTACCATGTGTATGATTCAATTGCAAGTCATTGAATCATAATTCTTCCAAATTCTTCCATCTACAGAATGTGTTTGTCCATCTAGAAAATTTGATGTTCATATGGGATATTTGTTGTTGAAAATTTCGGTCTAACAACCATCTTCAATTCCATCATAAAATCCCCCCTTTGTCAACTAAAAGGAGAGAATACAAGTGGTTTCATGAACCATCGTCATTTGATTTTTGAAATCCCCCCCTTAAGGTATAGAAGAGTTACATCATTGTACTCCCCCCTCTAGGCTCAAGAGAGAACCATACTTGTTCCATTTGTGTACAAAACAAAGTGGGCATGTGGAAAAAACCACATGTTATCTCATCTCGTGAGGGGCATGCTTAAGAGATACACCATAAGGGGACAACTTATCTGAAGTAAAAAAAGGATATGAGCTGCAAGATTGGTCTTTACTTGAGATTGAATTCTACGGTAAGAATTATATAATTGTTTGGTTGTTAATGACCACTCCCAAGGATCGATCCACTCATAATTAATCTTCAATGTTGAAGGTTTCTTCAGCGTTGAAAATCTGTCTGAAGAATGGTTATGCTTGCCTCAATGCTAGCAAGGATGGAGATCAAAACAATGATTCTCCATGTGAAAAACTCGATTGAAATGTTGGCACTTTGCATTCTGATGTTGAATGAAAATAGATGAAGTTGAAACTTCTTCAAGGAATCCAACACTTTGGAACTTGATTGGTATGGAATAATCGAGAATATCAAAGGTAATTTCCTTTTCATCTCGAAGTCCCATTTTATGCTTCTTGTAGCACATTTCTTCCCAAGGTATGATGATGGGCTTGGAAAGAGTATTCTCAACCTATTTCTTTGACATCTATGAAAGTTAATTTACTGCATGTTTCTCAACAAAAAACTCTTGAAATGTAGGTTCAAGGATAGATTCATTTTCATTTGAAATTGCTTCTAAAGTTGTATCATTGTGTTGTTCTTGCATTGATTGTCGAACATAATCATTGTCATCATCATCATCATCAACATCATAGAGAGGATTGTTCTGAAAAAAAACTAGTTCAGAACACTTCACTAGTTGTTCATTTTTTAGATCTACCAACCCATCATTCAATAGTTGGGAATGAGATTGAAGAAGTCTCACTTTAGCTTGTGTCACTTGCAAACAAGTTAGAACAAATTGTAGAGTTTTTTTTCTCAGTACCACTGTGTTGTCTTCAACCATGATTATTAGAGTGTTCAATAACTCTAACAATTCTATATTTCGCTCCATTTGAACTACTGAAAGATGTCTTCTTGTAACTTTCTC
>ML787668.1:174522-193021 GCA_009831015.1 Picea engelmannii | reverse complement strand
TGCTATTATATTGGGTATTTCCCCAAAGCCTTTAAAATATTCACGTTCTTTCCTATATAATATTAAAGTATATAAAATTACCAGTCAAGTGAAATAAAGGGTTTCAGCATGCATATACTTTCCACTAATCCAAGGTACAATATTTATTATAGAGGTGACTTTAAGTTTGCTCTTAGTTTGGCTAACTATATGAGGATCGGATGAATTTAGCTCTTGGTCCATAGTAGCGTAGTTTGGGGTTGGTCGAACATCATTGGGGCCCAAGGATAACCTTCTTCCTTTACAAGTTTGTGTAACAATAATCGTCCGATGGTTACGCCATAACTAAAATGAGAGCCTAACCTCGACAGTTGCGAACATAGTGTCCTAAAGCGTTGTCCTTCCTCACATCAATGCAACAAGAAAAGGAGGGGGAAGTGTCAGGGTTGCATTGAAGCCTTCGTCTAGTCAGTTAATGGCAGTTTGCGAAGGGTCCCTTCCAAGGCTTTTCATATGGACCTCATGTCCAACGCAGAGTAGGCCACCTCCCATTGATCACATGGTAGAGTAAAGTTTCATTACTATCCCCATTACTTGTTTTCAGAACGGTATCTTAGGCTTTGGTTCCCTCCCTTCGGCTCTTTCGTTCTGCGAAAACTTCACCATTGTTACCTGTGAAGATTTAGTCTGGTGAATATGCCCTAATTCATGGAATAGAGTTCGTCCTAGGTGGAAGAAGAATGAATAGATAACTGTTAGATGGTCACAACCCTAAACTAGGTAAGAATGTTCTAAAATTATTTTTTGCGATTTTGGTACTCATGTATTGTATACGTTAAGAAAAAAATATCAATATAGCATAGAAAAACCTCAGAATAAGTACTCAACGCCTTGAAAAAGAGAGAAATTCAGATAATAAGCCTCCTCGAGGGGGAAGCCTCCTTATGCCCACATAAATATACAATTCCAAGATGATTCCAAATGAAAATGTCTCCTTGGTATATATAGCATACTAGGAGGTATAATTACAACTAATGGAATAAAGTCGACATAAATAAAATAACATTACTAATGTAATATGCCCCAATTAAGCGATAATGATCCAATATTAGGGCTTAACATGCCCCTCCCCTTGAGACAAGTGTTTTCTGCAACGCTTGAGTAACTCTAGATGCTTCTGTATAAAAGACTCATCTTCTCAAGTGGAATCTTCAGTTGGTAGTTTCCTCCATTTAATGAGATACTCTGAAATGGATCTATTCCTTAGCTGGAGAACTCTTATGTTAGTGATGGCTTCAGGCTCCAATATGAATTTTCCTTCCTCATCAAGTTTTGGCAATATAGTTTACTGGGATCTTGTCGCCTATAACCTTCTTTAAGCATGAATCATGGAAAACTGGGTGTACTCGTGAAGATGTAGCCAACTCCAATTTGTATGCCATAGTACCAATCTTTCGCAACACCTTATAAGGGCCATAGTACTTTGGTGATAATTTATTATCCTTTTTGGCTTGCTTGAGGGACATCTGTTTGTATGGTTCTAGTCTTAAAAACACTCAATCCCCTACTTCAAAACTTCTTTCACTACGATGTTGATTTGCTTGTTGTTTCATGCGATTTTGTGCCATGGTGAGGTTGTCCTTTAAGATTTGGAGAACTTGTTGTTGATGCTCGATGTGATCTTCCACTACTTGAACCTTAGATTTTTGTTTTAGAGAAGAAGTGATGGAAGGAGGGTGGTATCCATAGAGTTCCATAAATGGTGTCATTTTTGTTGTAGTATGAAAGGAAGTGTTATACCACCATTCTGCCAAGGGTAACCATTTGAACCATTGTGTTTTTTTATCATAGACAAAGCAACGAAGGTATCCTTCCAAACATTTGTTCAGTATCTCGGTTTGTCCGTCATATTGAGGATGATAGGATGAGCTATGATCCAATTGAGTACCCAAACAAGAAAATAATTATGTCCAAAAAATGTCCAATTAAGATGGGATCTATGTCACTTACAATAATCTTTGGGCTTCCATGTAGATTTTGAACTGTCTCCATGAATGTAGTGGCAACTGTACTAGCTTTGAAGGGCTGAGAGAGTGCACAAAAGTGTGCGTACTTGGTCACTCTATCAACAATCACCATGATGAAACTCTTTCCTTAAGACTTACGTAACCATGTGATGAAATCCATGGAAACCTCCTCCCGGTGCTGGAAAAGACCCGGGGTTTTAATTGTTTCCACCTTATTTTGTTGGAAAACCAAACATTCTGCCACAAACCTTTGAACATCAGTTTTAAGGCCATCCAAAAAAAAATCCTTGTCCACTCTATGGTAGGTTTTAAAAAATCTCGAGTGCCCTCCTACCAGAGAGGTGTGCAATTCAAATAATACCTTTGGTTTTAGTTGGGAGTTCTTACATAAATATAAGCGATCTTTGTACCATAGTCAATCATTTTTCCTTGTAAATGTATCTGATGCACTGGAATCCTGCTGCAACCTTTGAATGAGAGTCCACACTTTTTCTTCATTCTTCCATTCATCTCTTGTTTCTATTATCCAATGGGGTTGGATGATCGAGATAGCACAAAGAAAGGCCTCAACATCTTCATCCTTTCTTGAGAGTGCATCTGCCACAACATTTTGCTTCCCCTTTTTATAGACGACATTTTCCCCTGCATGGAGGTTCTAAAATGGCTCATCGACCACATGAATGGGAAAAAATGTTTGATAATTGATGATAATGGTGGGTGCGTCGGGGTTTTCCTCCTGACAGAGGTCTAGAAATAATACAAGCTCAAGGACCTAGAGGAGCAGATTAACACGGATGTCGTGGTGAATTTCTATGAATTCCATGACAACAACCAGTTGATGACTTCATGGTGGAGGGAAGACAAGAAATTCACCAATCGCAGCAATGGATGGTATGTGACGATCAAACTGAGGGAGACATACATCTATCTGATGGATATAAGGAGAAAAGGATTGCTCCAATTTTTTGGAAGCATGGCTTCCTTTGGCATACACATTTTCAATCATTGAGATAAGATTCAACTAGGGAGAAATAATCTCCAAACAATTAAGAATCTATGTGTAGCAGGCTCAGACGCTAAAGAAAGGAGAGGGACCAAATTTCTACATGGCCTTGTACCTGCTCGATGTCATGTGCACTAGGAACGTCTTCATTGACATGAATCTGAGTTGGCATGTCGCAGAGCTCCTGGTCCATGTCTACTTCAGTGTGCTATGGGAAAATAGGAACAAGAAATCTTATCCCCTCATCTACAATGAATTCATTGCCCACATTTATTTTATTATTTTTAAGAAGGAATGCCCAAGGCTGCCAACGATAACCAAGAAAATGATAGCCAAGGAAGGTCATTGGTACTTGGATGAGAGATCAACCCACAACAGGGTGTTTGGGGCCACCAAAGCACCATATCATGTATCAAATCATGTCCCAGACCGACTCGTCATGGGAGAATTTTTTTATCATACCATCCTATAAGGCTACAACGCCACACCGGTCAAAGACAAGAAACAAGATTTCGTACCCTACGGTTTCCATGTAGGGTTCTATCTCGTAAAGTATATTTCTCAAGCTAAACAATAAGGGATGAGCCAAATCAAATTCAGGTTCCCAACAGGCTAATTCCCCAAGCATGATCCAAAAGGCCTCGTCCTGCAACATGCTTCATAGGTGTCATCCTGCTGGTCGTATTCTCACGATATGTTTCAGGACGAAGTCTTCAAAGAGAATTCTTAGGACTGGAACGTGATGGTGTAGAGGATGGCCAACCTAAACATGACCAGTTTCAATTCCATGAGCATGGATGAATAGGTGGAAACAATAGAGAAGTCGTCTCAAGAGGTCCTTAGAGACAGGGAAGAAATCAGAGCGATAGAGACAACTAAGGTGCATAGAAAGGGTTTGTTATTAACACCAGAAGCATAGACAAGGGGATTTATATTGATGACATAGGCACAAAGAATCATTGATCAGTTGTTGAACAACCAGTATCTAGTAGAGATGACAAGGGTTTCTGTCGACAACCCAATCAAAAGACGAGCAGAGATAGGTGGCTCAGAACCGAGACAACTTGAAGGAATCACCAAGAAGAAAATTCTTGAAAGACCACCACCACATATCGGATCACCTAAGGGAATTTCAAATCAGCCTGAGGTATCAAGGATGCCAGGTAGGACTAGTGCACCAAACCCCTTGCATGACTTAAATAACTATCTATTATGATGAGCAGAGTTCGGGGGATTCCTTGGTGACTCTGGTGCAGATTATAGAGGAAAAGGAACCCAAGAAAGTATCTTCCCTAGCTCTCTATGATCCAATTCAAATCCTTCCATAGAGCGAACAGGAGGTTGAAAGTGTCTTAGACACAGATCTATTCGATACACCAAGAACCCCAATGGACATCTCAAAGGATGAGCGAGGATTGGGCAAACAAGAAAGAGAAATTCCACCATAGGAAATTGACATCTCATCAACCAATTATCAAGCAAGTACCGATCCTACCCCTGATTCATCAATTTTGGCTATTACTTTACCTCTTGATGAGAAACAACCAGAGGTTGATCCTTCGAGACATACAAAAGAGGTTCCAGAACCCATTCTTGAACATATACACACCGTCAGGAGCCTAGAAAACACTCTTACTTGGGGAGGGAAACAAATCCCTAAACCTATGGATGAGGTCACTAATATACAATCCATCACCTACTACTGAAAGAGGAAATCCATGATGAAGATAACCACTAAAAAGAGGAGGATTACTCTGGACAGTTCCATCCTCATCACCATAGAGGAAAATTGATTAGCAGAAAGCATGCCAAGATGTCTGAGCTTATCGACACAGGGATGGAAATCACATATGACACCCTGGATAGAGAAAGGAAGGATGAAGAGGAGTTGGCTGATGTACTAAAGGATTTAGATCATCTGCACCATTTGGCGAAATATTATCAGGTCTCCATGTAGGCCACAATGTTCTTGAGAAGCAAATTTCAGGATGCCTATAGTAAATTCATGAGTGAGCGACACCTTTTCACTACACAGATAGTCTATTTCCAAGAAGACACCCTTATGGCATTGGAAACGTGAAAAGACATGGAAACATGGTATGAGAAATCCCACCAAGCAGTGGAAAGAATTGATTACATCAGTGTAGTTCAAAATCGTTGAGACGTCAAAGAGCACGACACCTAGGTGCTAAGGGAAAACAACATTGACTGTATAAGGAAGTCGGTTGAATATTGGGTGAATATGGCCCAAGAAAATCAATGATATATCCAAGAGAAATGAGCCAATTGTGAAAGAGATGGACCAATATCAATCGATCGATGAGAGACATTGGTCTCCCAGAATTCGGTGCACCCGAGGACTTTGTCGACTTGCATGACATAGTCAAACTACATGAAGAACAAGACTCATCGTGGACTGCGAAGATAGAAAAGTTGGTGAACATGGCTCCAGGTCAAGTACAACAGTTCATGGAGCACCCGACCAAGGCTCGGACAATGTTACAACAGTTAAGTGCTAAAGTAGTCAAGTGTTGGGCACGGGTAGTGGAGATAAAGGAGATCCTTTTGGCCCCAGTGGAGCAACACAAATTCCCGTATTCCAACACATACAAGGAGCTCTTTATCAAATGGTCAGTGTATGAGAAGAGTCATTCACTCAAGTGAAACCATTTTATAACTCTTATAAGACTAACAATTGAAAGCGCTATGTGGCGATGTTTTGTTTTACTTAGCATGCACTTTTGATAGTTAGTTTTAGTTAATAATTTGTTATAAATAAGAGGATTGACCCGTTATAAGGGATCGATGGTTTTTGCAAAGAACCTCATTTTTTGAATTGTAAAGAACTATTTCTGAACTTCCTTAATTGAGAAGTCATGTTTAGGACTAGAGAAAAACTTATATTTTTCATCAAAAGCATGTGTGATTGGATCTAAGGAGGAATAACTTCTGAATTTATCTCATGAATGGATGATGTAACAAGTAAGAGTTTCTGAATCTATTGATAAGTTAGTTGATTCAATATTTTATAGTTCTTGTCTCTAATGATGGAAAGAAAATCATTGTGTTAATGTGTGATTTATGATTAGAGCTAAGGAAACTATTTTTCTTGCCATCGTTTATTGCATGTATATTGTCTTTCAGTAATTGTATCTCAGTCAATAATTGAAATACCAGCAAGTTAATGTATTAATACTAGGCTTGTCATAGTTGTGAAAATATTTGTCTGCATGCTTGAGCACACGAGTTATCCCAAGCTCAACCTTCTCCAGTAGTTAAATTGTCTCCCTTTTACCAACTGGTTTATACTGGTAGACATCCTTTTATCAGACTCATCTAGTAAAATAAAATACAAAAAGAGAACGTTCAAACTGAAGGAGTAGCTTTCACAAGAAGACATCCTATCAATCACTATGTAAATCCCATCGATTAATTGGCTAGATCACAAGATCTGGAGAACCATTCCACTATCAAATGCTGCAGAGTCTAATTGGGCCTCAATGATGGATTTGGTTCCTACTGTTGAGTTAAATGGATCTAGGACCACTCAAAAAAATTGGCGCTAGAAGGAGGGGCTGAAGAATGAATGGATGAAAATATTTCTAATCTAATATTTCACACAACCTGTAGATTCAAAACATCCCACTTGCATGGCTAGTCATTATCAAGACAACCCACACACACTAAGTACTCCTGAAACAAGTAACTCACCCCAGCCATAGGAAGAACATTTATTTCCTGAAATACCTTACACTCTTCCCCACAAGGATTTGAACCAGTTCAAAAGAATCACAAGAGCCTATGCCCGACAAATTGGAGCACTGCCCTTAGCTCTGTTACTTCCTCGTAGAAAACAAGTAAAAAGACCAGTGGTCGACTCCCCCAACTAGGTTTTTGTTCACAGAGTAGAAGACCTGATAGATTTTTCCTTGAATGAAATGTAAAATCCTCTTAATATAATCCCCAAAACACTATCTGATAACTACTCTAAGCCCGACAATTTGTTTGACAAAGAAGGGTTTAACTCGGAATGCTCAGTGTCAGATTCAGACGACATGGAAGATAAAAATTATCATAATGAAGAAAGGGGAAACCCACCTTAGAATAATCAACCTTGGTTAGACAGAGATTCTCTAGCCATCACCATACAAGCACATAACCTTCCCTGACATCCATAAAAGTTAATCCCTAAATTTGACCCTGAAACCTCAGGATTGCCTGAAGACCATATCAAAAAATTCATACTAGCTATTAGACTGATGAATCTACAACATGAAGACATAGTATGTAGGATTTTCCCTTATACATTTTAGAATTTGGCCTCGACGTGGTATTTTAATTTTCCTGTAGAGTCAATAGCTAGTTGGACGAAGTTTCAAAAGGATTTTTTTGATCAATTTGTAGAAGAAACCACTACATGAGCTTTGATGGTTGAGTTGTTCACCACCACCATGAGTTAAAAGGAGAAGTTTAAAAACTTCAATCAATGGTTTACCACTATCCTGAACAAATTTCAACCCAAAGATAAACCCACTCAGGATTTGCAAATCGAAGTATACACCAATGTTCTCCCTGCTTCCATTTCCATGTTTGTGAAGAGGGCTTCCAAAACAACCTTGGCTAAGAATTTTGAGGAATCCAAAACAATAGAATTCCAAATGAAGGGATGTAAATACGCCCAGATATCATTAGTTAAGAAGGAAGTTCCACCTCTTCCCAGGAAAGGTCTCTTGTTGACCAGACCCTCAGGGAAACAAACAGAACAAGGTCCTGAAAAAGGAAGTGTAGACATAAAATACTTACAGTGAATGGTAAATAAGTTGTCAAACAAAATCATATAAATGAAAAGAAGTGCAGGGGAAGGAAACCAAGTTCAAAGTCCCTATATACCCTTTTTTAAAAGAAATATATCATTCAAAGCAATTGAACCTCCCCGGACCAACTTAAACATTGATTTGGGAAATGTAGCATCCAACTCTTTCTGTACCTATCACCAAGAGAAACATTCTCAAAGAGACTGCCCACAATGGGTGCATGCCATGAATTTGATTTCCAACCAGTTTCTAGATGAGGTTTCCCTTACTGAAAAATCAAGCGGCTCAGCTATGGATATTGTTGATCAGGAATAAGTTGATCCACCAGAAGAAACAACCATGTTGATATGTACTAATGCCTTCTGATGATATATTTGAGGTTAAAGAACCACCTATAGAGGTCTTGGTTGTGCAAACGCGAAGTAGGGGTCATCCGGTCTAAAACGACCTTACCGTAGCCCACACTTCGAGAGGAAAACAAACATTTGATCACCTCAAAGAATATTTTGTCTCCCAAATAAATTCTATAAACATCCATACCCGAGAATCACCCAAGCTAGACTCCAAGATAGTAGAATATTTGAAAAAATTGAAGGCAAATATATCGGTCATGGATATGTGTATAATCCCCCAACAAAAGGACTTTCTATTACAATATTTGAAGTCATTATAAATCCCTATAACAAAAACTGACCAAGGAGAAAATCCAGCACTCTCAGATCTAAGAAATGATCCAACTATACACGCTTTATCTGAAGATAAGAAGGGAAATCCTTTTGTTCCACCATTCCTCTTGACATTCAAAGTATTCAAAAAAAACCTCCATAATTGTTTGGTTGACTCAGGGGAATTCTCTAATATTATTCCACTATATATATGAAAGAAACTGAACGCAGTCCCTCTCAAAAGTGATAAACATGTGATACAACTAGAGAGAACCCAGGTGAAAGTTATGGGAGAACTCAAGGATGTCATGATCAGGATGGTGACACACCTGAAATTTGTTCAAGTGACTGGCATCATTATAGTAGATATCCTAGAAGCCTATGGATTTCTACTTAGTTGAGATTGGTACGAGAAGTTAAACAGATATTTTAGTACAGACTGGGCTGACCTATGGTTGTCATTAAAGGGACACACAAATATGATCAGGATCGATTGGGAAAGATATCTAAAGCATACTGTCACTGACCTAGAAGCCCTCAATGAACCCTCTTAGATATATTTCCCCGTGATATCCTATTTCGGAAATTTCTCCCCCCTCTCATATGATGTCTTTCTCACTCAAAATTTCGAAATGACTCTTCAAGAAAATTTTCCAACGACAGCAGAAGAAATCCTCTTTTGTCAAGAACCTCTATTGAAAACTACTGAGAACATAGGAGGAAAGGAGGAAAATGGTAGGCGGAAAGAAACTGATGGTTGTCACTCCCAATTTTGGACCTTGTACTTTGATGGGTCTAACTCACAAGAAGGATCAGGAGCGGGGTGTATCCTCATTATTCCCAAAGGTAAATGAAATTTCCTATCCTACAAACTAGAATTTGAATGCATAAACAACAATGTCGATTATCAAGCTCTAGTACAAGGGTTAAAGAAAGCCATAGACTTGAACGTTAAAGAACTAAAGGTTTTCGGAGACTATGAAATCATCGTTAGACAAGTAAGGAACACTATACATTGAAACTCCCCCCACCTGAGGAATTATCAACAGAAAGTGCACAGGCTAATAGAACAATTTGAAGCCTTCAACATTACATCGATTCCCAGAACAAAGAACACATTGGCCGATTCCCTAGCCACTAACATAGATGATTTTAGGGGCTAAATTTCGCAAATGGGCTAATTTTCCATGTTTTTTCCAAAAAAAAGATTCACCAATTTCCATTTTTTCTAAAAATGATTCACCCAAATTCTATAGGATAAAATTATTTTACCTTAAAAATCGCCAAAATTTTATAGAAACTATATTAAATCCTTAGAAATTTGAATATTTTCACAAAACTATCGCCAAACATTTTACATTTTTCATATTAACGACTAGTAATATTAGCCCATGTTTCTACATTTTAATATAAATTTCCATCCTTAAAATCATCCCTGGCCATCGATGCCTCAAGGATTTCCCCTCTAGAAGACTATGAATCCTCCCGGTTCACTGTAGAGCTACTCTACAAACCAGCAGTGCCCAACAATATTTCTAGTTGGAAGGTCTTTTAAGGAGATGAACAGATCATAAAAAATTTAACTAATTAGGATAATTTCAAAGATCTAGCTATTGAAAATGAAATATTTTAGGAGAAATTAGTAGAAACCGATCCCCATGTGCAAAAACCTAAAATAGATCAATTGATTGACAAACCAAGTTCTCACATGATACCTAAAGGAGTAGCCAATTTAAAAAACCTTTTTGACTTAAGGGAAGGATTTAAAGGGTCAACGAACACAAAGACACAGAGTTCTTATCCCATGTATGAAACCATTAATCTAGGAACCTCGAAGAACCCTAAGAATATTAATCTCAGCAAGACAATATCTAAAGAAGAAAGGAAGGCCTATCTCAAACTTTTCAGAGCATATCAAGATGTTTTTGCATGGTCCTACCGAGATATCAAAACTTATAATACTTGTATAATTGAACACACAATATCATTAAAACCTGGAGTAAAACCGTTCCAACAAAATCTTTGGAAGTACTACACATCTGTGGAACCCCTCATGTGTTAGGACTTAAAAAAATTACTAGATGCTAAAATCATCTTTGAGGTTAGACACTCTGGATGGGCATAAAATTTGGTTCTTGTAAGGAAAACGTTTGGGAAGATCCGTCTGTGTATAGATTTTAGAAACCTCAACATAGAATCAAAAAAAGAAAACTACCCAATCCCACCAATGCAAAAACTCTTGCAGACCGTGTCTGGTTTTGAGATTTTCTCCATGTTGGACTATTTTTTAGGTTATAACCAAGTTCTAGTTCAAGAGGAAGATCGTTTGAAAACTACCTTCCGAACCAAGTGGGGAACCTTTTCTTATAAATGCATGCCCTTTGGGTTAATCAATGAAGGGGAAACTTTCCAAAGCTCCATGGACGTAGCATTCCGGGGACTAATCAACAAATGTGTAGTAGTCTATTTGGATGATGTGACTGTGTATTTAAAGAATAGAGAAGATCACATCCAACACTTAACCCATATTTTTGAAAGGTGTAGGAAGTAAGGTATATCCTTAAACCCTAAGAAAAATATATTTGGTGTTGAGGAAGGGAAACTAATAGGTCATATTATATCCCAAGAAGAATTTCTCATAGACCCAGAATGGATTAGAGCCATATCTCAACTTCCATGACCCTACAACAAAAAGGCTATGCAATACTTCTTTTGGAAAATCAATTTTGTGATAAAGTTCACCCCTCATTTTGCTGAAACTATCAAACCCCTACAAAAAATGATCCACAAAGATGATGAATTTAAGTGGGATGATGAACGAAAAAGTTCCTTCAACAATATTAAGACTGCAATATCTCAAGCTCCAGTGTTGTGAAGTCCTGAATTTAGCAAATATTTCTTCCTCTACACTTTTTCCTCCTACCAATCATTAGCTACAGTATTGACTTAGAAGAATGATGACAACAATGAGGCCCCAATCTCATTTATGAGCACTAATCTCCAAGGGGCCGAACTAAATTACCCTGTGATAGACAAGAAGGCTTATGTAGTGTACAAGGTAGTGAAACACTTTAAATCTTACATCCTAAAGAAACACACCAATGTCATTGTGCCTCACCCCGTAGTCTGATCCCTATTCACTCAGCAGGAGATGGGGGAAATAAGAGAGAACTAGATGGCAGTGTTCCAAGAATTTGATCTCGATATAAAACCTAGTAGGGACAATGATTATGTAAACTAGCAACTGAAGCCCAGGACCAAGTAAATAGAGACCTTGGATGGGAGAATGAATTGGCATTATGGTGTGGTGAAGCTTCATAGTCTCCCCAGGGTAGGAGTCTTGGTATGATAAGATAACTTATCTCCTGCATCATTGTACTTTCTCGGAAAACCTAAACCCTAGGGAAAGGAGAGCTCTCAGGTTAAAATCAACATAATATCGCCTCATAAATTTGGTTCTCTTCCACATTAATTATGATGGGGTGCTTTTAATATGTCTCGAACATGAAGATGTAGACAAGGTTCTGAAGGAGCTCCATGATGGTCTTACAGGTGGAAATTTTGCAGGGAACATCATTGCTGACAGGATACTGAGAGTTGGCTATTATTGGCCCACTATGTTCAGGGATGCTCACACATACGCTAGAAACTGTAAAAATTGTCAAATAAGCACGGGGAGGGAAAAGAAAGAAGTTGTCCCACTCCAACCTGTGGTCGTCTCTAGGCCATTCGAACAAATGGGGGTTAGATATCATATGATAAATTACATTGATTTCTTCAAAAAAACATAGATACATATTGACTACCACAAATAGTTTCACGAAGTGGGCAGAGGTCGTCCCTCTGACTGAATTGAACAAAAAGTTGGTGATCCAATTCATAGAATAACAGCTAATCACAAGGTTCAGTATGCCTTCTGTCCGTGTTTTTGATAATGCCTCTTACTTTTTTTCCACCCTATTAACATAGTTTTCTTTAGACAAAGGAATCATAATCAGATACACTGCAAACTACTATCCATAGGGGAATGGAGTGGCAGAATCAACCAATAAGAACCTAGTGAGGATATTAAAGAAAAAAATTGCAGAAAACCAGATGAATTGGCACACTTCACTTCATAATGCCTTATGGGATGATAGAGTAACACCTAAGGAAGCTATAGGTAATTCCCCATACTTTCTGGTATACGAGCATGAATCCATTCTCCTGAACGGGCTATATCTTTCATCTCTTCAGCTTGCTCAGGATTCTAGAGGACAACCCTCATCGATTATTCAACAGAGAATTGATACCCTCCTCATGCTGGAAGAAGAAAGGGAGAAAGAAAAAATGAAAGTTCATTTCTCATCAACAGATAGTTAAAATATGGTTTGATAAGCATAAGGCCAAAGAGAAGAGTTTTGAAGTAGGAGACGTAGTCCTGAAACAGGACAGAGCGAATGAGCCGAAGGGAAAACATTCGAAGTTTCAGAATATACAGCTTATACCTTTTCAGTTAGTCGATAAAATTGGGCTAGGCACGTATCAGTTGCAAAATCTGAGGGGGAAACCTGACGCCCTCTCGGTGAATGGCCAAGCCCTAAAACAATATTTCTATTAAAAAAAAATGAGTTTGTTTTCATGATACTTTGTTTTTAGGTAGGTTGATTGCAGATTTATTCATTTTTTGTTTTTCTTTTTATAGAATTTTTTTCACTTTTGAATTTTTTGTTTAACAAGGAATTGGTTGACCTTATTTCATGTAGTATGATGAACTTCGTTCCTGACTCATGCTTACATACAACACAAGAAGCGTTGAGAGAATTGAGGTTGCATTGAAGGAGTTTTGTATCTAACCTGTGCAAATAAACAACCTTGAAAAAGTGATGAAGTGTTTGCATAGTGGTTTGGTAAAACTATAAGGAAATACAGTAACTTGGAAAGGACTACATGTACCTCAAGACAGAGATAGAAAAAATTCACCTTAACCATCTCATTTTGCAAATCACAAATGTCCTCCTCTTCCACTCGCTCAGGGAATTCTACCAAAATAAAATCAATTATATCAAATGAGTTCAAAGTAGGAGAGGGTATGAAGATAACTCCGTCGGGGATATGGACACTCGTTGGCAATGGAGCAAGGTCTGTGACGTTAGGGTGACTCTATCGGGGCTATGGATGCTCGTTGGAAGTGAAGGAACACCATAGAAAGTGAATGATGATAAATAAAAGGCTTGGTACCATTGAATGCTTTACTTGAATCTTTTCAAAAGAGGGCATGGGTCATGCTTAAAGGAAAAAAAGGTGGAATAAAGGTTGAAACCCCATAGGCAGGCCCAGATTCACCAACCAAGGAATTTCAAATGCAAGGATAGAAGGGGATCTGATAAAAAACAAGTTAAGTTCTTAGCCATCTTTTGCATTAACTGAGCCCGAGGTAGGAACACAGATTCTTCTTTCACCCAGTAATTCACCATTTGTTGAGAACTCAACACACCCTAAAAAGCCTTGTCAAATTTTGTCAGTTTTTTGGTACCACTTGTTTTCTGCACTATCTGACGCCTTTTCATTTTGGGAAATGTTTTATATTTGTTTCTTTTCATTCCTCTCACCGCCTTTTCAGGTTTTTTTAAATTTATGAAACCCCATGACTAAAAATACATCAACACCTGAATTAAGAATCGAAAACCAAACACTACACCTATCGTACTCAGGTTTGGCATCTGAAAGAATTCAAGTAAGTAAAAGAAACACACATAAAACAACAGTCGTTGAGCGTCGAACTTCATCGACATCGGTAGAAGCCAATTTTGGTTTGTGTAATTTTTTCGCATAAAGGTTCGAGAGATAGTTGATCCCCTTCGGCATCGATAAAATACAAGGAAGACAGACAATAACAAAGGACGAAAAGAAATATCTGATAGCTGATTCCCGATGCACTTTATCAGGATTGGGGAAAATCTAGAAGAATCACAACAAACATTTCGACCATGATGAAGCTATCCCCGATCGCCGATCTCTGATGTGTTTTCGACATCGAGACTTTTTCGAGGGAGCTGAGCCAAGAGCACTTGGGTAGGTTTATCATTGATCGCCAATCCCTGACACGTTTTGCCATCGACAAGCTAGGATTTGGTTTTAGAATGAATAACTTAAGGAAAGTCTCGACTCTAATTAATACGAGTGAATTAAGTCACTAGTATCAAACGCCATGTGTCTTTACTGGGTAAGAGGGTCATACAGTCTATTTCTATCCTGAGTCATTCTTAGTTCCTGTTGACAGGAGGTTATGACACATCGTCAACGGGAAGGATAGATCCAGAAAAGGGTTTTCTCTTTAACCCAAGTCATTTGGTATGATCTAACTTGACGGGTTTTATGGCTCTGTTAGCCAACTAGGGTCCTAAAAACAACTAAAGGTAAAAACTAGCTAGAATACAATTCTAACAATCAACACTTTAATTACAAATGCTTTTAACTACGAGTGTTAATGTACAATGATTATATACAGTTTACAAGGTTTGAATAAAACCCTGAGAAAGTAGTTGTTTCAGATAATGTTTCTAAACAAGATTTAAGTATGAAAAGAACTTATTCTAATACTCTAAATATCAAATTAATAAACACCGAATGAATATGATTATAATGATATCACGAAAATATACAAAGCTAATTAACATCTAAATAATGCAATCAATATTCATTCTTTGTGTTTGTGTGAGCTCCTCTTTTCCTATGTTAAGTGAAAACCTATGATAGAAACAATCATAATACTTCTTGAAGAAATTCAAGAAAGTGTTTCATATTTTGGAGCTAGTTTCATGACGACAGAAAGATAAATAATTATATATCCTGTAACCTTTGAGATATCCGATAATCGAGAATGAAAGAAATATCAACCCTCAGTAATGGTGTTATCAACCATTTATCATCAAACATAAATTCAAAATACTAAAATAGATGATTAATCACATGTATAAACTAGACCAATAGATAATGACAGCATAAAGAAACACAACGATATAAAATATCATGTGAAGAAAATACTAAAGCTAATTCAACACTGATAACATTTCATATCAATAAAATACATGAGAATACAATGACAAAGAAACACTACACAGTTTACATAGGTCTAAAACCAACTAGCAAACTGCTTTCTCATATAATTTCAAAAATATATGTCCATTCTATGGTCCAGAGAAAACATGCCTTTATCACCAGACAACATAGCTATTTAAACATGTCTCTGATTTGTTACCTCCTATCATGCAAGATAGAGGAAGATCACTTAAAACAAGTTTGTTTCACTAAAATAGAGTAACAAAAAGATACTCATGTTGGAGTCTTTTATTAAAAAAAATAAAAAATTATATTAATGAACATTGTTTTTTCAAAAATGGGAAATTACTAGTCTATTGAAAGCTTAACCCATGATTCATTTCCTTAAACATAGCACCATAATCTTTTGTTTACCTAAAATGATAAAACAAAATCAAAGTTTAGATAATAATGAAAACAAATAATTTAAACAGACTGGCTACATAATCTTTCGATTTTGTAGCTAGTCTCAAAATAAAAATAAAATCAAAAGTGAATCTACCTATTATTTCCCAAACATAATAAAAAAACAAAAAGTATTTACCATTTCAGAAATTTGAAAGAGAGGCATCAGATAGGTCTAAATTTATAATGGTGTTGAAGTTTGTTGAATTTTTAATGATCACATTCCCAGATCGCTTAATTCTCTTGTTAGTCGTGTGTGCATTCAATCGAACATAGGCTTTCAACTCGTTGTTCTCCCTCTTGAGCATTGAATTTCATGATACCATTTGGTTCAATTATGCCTGTAGGTACGGGACATCTCGGTAATATATTGCAATTCAATCAAAAAAGTTTTCACAATGAACCAGTTCTATGCTAGGAAAAGGTCGACCTGCTCTTTAGAGGGCAATTTAACCTATCCCATTATTTGTTTAAGATCATGTTTTATACCAGAAAAACCCTCATGTTTCTTTAAGAATGGTGGAGTATTTGAAATGAAATCAAACTCTGGTGTATCAACATCGATATCATTCCCATGAATCTGTTCATCGATATCATCTTGAGCAATAAAATCATCGATATCATGCTCGGAAAAACGATCATTGACCTCAATCACAGGGATCGATTTCTCATGATCACGCTGTCGATTTCTCAATTTTCTAGATATGAGTCGGCCAAGTCTCTTATTTTTAAAACTGGTATCTGTACTACTCTCTTTCTTATGCCTACCCTTTTCCTTGACAGCTAGTTCATTTAAATCAAACTGAATTGGCTCAGGATTGGTAATAGTAAGAATTTTATCCTTTAGATCATCCAAAACCTCTTCCAAAGATTTTTTGGGAGAAAATCACATCTTGGCTTCTTGCCTTCGGATGGATTTTGGATAACAACAGGGGTTTGATCTACAGGCACAGGGATTTCTTGTAGATTGACATGTAGGTTTTCCATAGGGGGGTTTGATCGACAGGGACTGGGAGGTTCATCAAAATGTAGATGTAAGTCTATTACATTTTCAAGTAGGGTAAACCCATTTCTATACATGAAATTTTCCAAACTTTAGAAAAATGCCCAATCACAAGAATTCAGATGAGACCGTGATGGAACAGGCTTGACTGTGGGTTTAGGTTTTGTCTCAGATAGAACTTAGCCATTTTATGCAGGCTCCTGAGTAGATAAAATGACATATTCAAATTATAACCAAGGAATACCATTAATAAATGAACATGATACAAGAAGACCAAACTGTATCTACCCTCATAGGTAATAAATTGCTTAAGCATCAAGAGTAAGCCATGCCATCATGGTTTGAAAAAACCAATAGGTGTACCTTTTGCATAGTAACGTGATTTCGTGGAGGCCAAGAGTAGATGCCAAGGAATGCCTTCAATGTTGAGGTTTTTAAACCATTGAGCTCCCTCTTGGGACAATCTAGTAGCCTCTGCAATGGAACCCTTGGTCACATCTAACTGCAAATCCCCAATTTTATCCCTGGTGCCATCAAAATTCAATGTGATGGCTTGAGGCACTTTGAGGTTGAAACCCTCAAATCATGTTATGAACCCATCCCATCCATATGCCACAAGGTTTTCCATGACATCGTCATGTGAGAGGATATCTTGTGAACCATTGGGGTCGATCCTCACCACATAATCCATTGATATGGTCACACAGAAACAATAGGAGTAGCGAAAGGTGGGGTTTATTTGCCAACACACGAAATATAGGATGGGGTCTGCATATTCGAGAGAATATTGATATCTAAGGCTTCATAAATCCACCATAGCAACCATTTGGAGCATTGAGTGGGTAGTAAACCAGAGGATGCGCAGAATGAAAAACCACTATGTGAAATGAATACCAAACCCAAGCACCGAAACTTACCACTAGTAAAAATAAATGCAGGCATGTGCTATGAAGGATAAAGGGGTGATGTTGTAAGGTATGAGTGTCAGTCCTGTACCAAGACGATGAGACTATGATATGAATGCTAGGGGTAGGATTCATATTTCAAATTAAACCAAAGTTTTTTTTGTTGCGTGATCGCAGTTATGTCAATGTAAAAACCAAAAATAATCAAGGAGTAGAATGCCTAAGTCATAAACCAAGGAGGACAACTCATGTGCTATGGTAAGGGATCAACCAATAAAATGATAGTTTTACACTCTTTAAGGTTTATGAAAATATTAGATGCCCTTAGGTGTTTGTAATGTCCCCACTTTGGGACATCATCACAGGGCAAAGACTTATGATGACCAGAGTAGCCAGATGGATGTTATAGAGAATACAAGGGTATTTGAGAGGAATTGTGGGGTCCAGTTGGCATTTATCATCATATTCCATCATCATGAGCCATTCCGCATAGGTTGGCTTTGGTTTCGTTCCATTCCGACAATTTCCATGATTTTGACTATTTTGAGCTATAAGTTAATTAAAATCACTGAAGAGGGCATTTTGGGCACATTACTTGGAGGAACCTCTCAGTGTAAT
>ML787668.1:150789-161460 GCA_009831015.1 Picea engelmannii | reverse complement strand
GGAGACGACATAGATCTGATCTTTGATGATAGACAAAGGTTAGACACTACTTGGTTGTAATCTTCTATCTGGCGACTCCACGATTAAAGACTCCACTGGGGAGGATCCGGTTGACAAAAGATGAAGGAGTTAAATTTCAAATCTAGGTACCAGTTCATTAGTTTGCTTCGTGAACTGTTGTATTTTTTTATCAGCTCCTTTATAATTTTTCCTTCACATGTTAAAAGAATTATCCTTTGTTTCGTATACTCTGAAGATTATCAACCATATTTTATAAGTCCATATTTAGAAGAGGAAAGCTTGCAGCCTCCTTATGTTGTTGATGTCGATCCTATAGCTTTACCTCAGCCTATTCCTAAAGACGAGATCTGCATTCAGATTCCCTCTGAATCTGAGCATACATACAACCTTGAGGAATTTGAACTTGTTTCAAAACTTGCCCATATCTCAGCCCCTCTAGCCATAATTTCTGAACCTGATCAACAACTTACCATCTCTCATGATCAGCCCATAGCTTTTCAAGTTAAGATCCGGATGAAGATGTTCAAACCTTTACAGCTACCCCATCTTCTTCATCCTTATCCTGATGACTGTTATGAATATCTCCCTTTGTTTTCCGGAGAGAATCAAACTTTAGTCGAAGGGCACGCAGAATCCTTTTTGGATTTTGTTGATCGTTTTTCAATTGTGCATGAAGATGTGATCATGAGAATGTTTTCGAAATCTTTGATCAAAGATGCTGCTGCATGGTTTAAAAGTCTGAGAGATGATTCAATTGGTTCTTGGACCGAGTTCTCTAATGCTTTCCTAAAGTATTGGGGCAAGTACAAATCTCTAGATTCTTACCTTGTTGACTTTTATGCTTTGAAGAGAGAGAAGAGTCAAACTTTGCATATTTTCAATCGAAAGTTTAACCGCAAGTATCATGACATGCCTTTGGAGATCCGACCTTCCGAAAAAGATGCCATGATACATTATGTTATGTGTCTTCACTCAAAACTTGCCCTTCTTCTGCTAGAAAGGGAGTCTTCATCCTTAACTCAATTGTTTGGAGATGCGCAAAAGGTAGAGGAGAACATCCGTGCATCTAGGTGGATTAGAATGCAAGCTGATTCTGAAAATATGCAAACATATGAGAAAGAAGACTGTGAGTATATTTCAGATTCCGAGCAAGAATGCAGTGAGTATGAAGTAGATTTGGACCAGCAGCCTGAGGGTGAGTACATTTCAGATTTAGAATCAGATTTGTCAACATTGGCAAAATGTTCTACAGACAGGGAACGAGAAGGTGATTAGTTTTCCAGCAAAGGAACAACCATGGTTGAGCAGGAGAGAAATGAAGTTGGAGCAGATTTGGGACAACAACCAACATGTAAGTTCAATTTAGTTTCAGGGTCAGACTTTTCAGTGTTCGCTGAGTATTCCATAGACAGGTATGCATGTGAAGCTTATGATCAGTCTGTAAATCAAGAAGAGCCTATGATGACTAATGATTACGTAATAAATTATATGTTCTCAGCTGATTCTTATCCATGTGATGGAAATCCCGTTTTATTATCTTCTCGTGAGCATTATTCTGATAAGGAAATTGTAGTTTTTGATGATCACGAGTTGATATCAAGAGGACAAGAAGATGATCAGTCTTCTTGCAGAGGAACAGTCATGGCTGAGCAAGAGGCTGCCATAGATGTGTAGCTGTTTCCCGAGGAGCATCATGTTTCTTATCTTCTTTTCAAGGATCCAGTGGCAGCCTTCATGGAGTTATAATTTTTAGAGGGCTTGAAAGTTTCAAATTTCTTCAACCCGCCCATGTTTTTAGGTAAGTATGGTTTCCTAAAAATATCCTTGTCACTATGGTTGCATGTTCATCATCATTTGCTAATCAATAATAAAGACAAGATTTCTTCAGTGTTCAAATTGCTTGGATGGCTACTATGGAAATCAACGTTCACTTAACAAATGGCAGAGCTGGTTAGTGTATGGGTAGGTAGAGGAATAATCTCACCATGCGAGTAGTTTGATTATTTTCAGTTGTTGATTTCATGAATAAGCTTGGGCTGCATGCAAGTTACAGGGGAAAAATTGCATAGGCTAGATGACTCCATGCCCAATGCCAAAGGCAGCTAGATGACTCCATAGCCCAACACATAAGGTGATTGGAACTACTTGTTCTTGGAACCTCACTAGGAGGCTTCCATCCCCGAGTAGGAGCCAAATGTTATCTCCTAAAATTACACTGCTAAGTTTTCAAATTTTAGGTGATAGAATGAGTCAAAAAAATTTATTTCTGAATTTTTTAGAGTAGATTAGTTGCTCTATTTCTGAGATGTAAAATTGGAAAAATCATTCCTTTAAGTCTTGGCCTTCAAAATTTGAAATCCCAGTTTTCGGTGGTTAAAGATGGTCTGTAAAATGACTAGTTAACCACCGAAAGCCGACTGTTTCGGTGGATAAGAGGCACATGTCATGAAGTTCTTAACCACTGAAAAGATTCTCTTGTTCAAAATTTAAATCTCGTGCTTTCGCACGCTCCAATGTCAAGCTACATGCCGTATTTATCTTCTGCAAATGACAAGATTCTTGACAGATTAGACTCTTCTAACATTAATGGTTGAAATAGCCAGTTTTCAAGCTCCTTCTCCAAGTTCTTTGAGAACAATTTGAAGTTATTATTCCATGATGCTGTAGCTGATCACTTTGTTGATACTGAAACAACTAAATTGGAGGAGGATGAGATTTTTCAATCACTTGAGAAGTTGGAATCACATACTATAGGGAATCTCCATCCTGATGATGATGAATTATTTTCAAGTCTTGTTGATGAGTTTGATTACATTACCCAGTCTAACATGCAGAGGAAAGTGAAGATTTTGATTTGTTTAGCAGTGGGGTGGCATGGAACTAGAAGCAGATATTTAGGATAGCTCCAATGGCTGTAAAGTCTACATGTCTTTAGTGGGGTTCCAACTTCTTAGCAAGGTGGATGCAGTCATAGGTATCTTGAAAGGTTCTACAAAATTTTGGATATACACGAAGCTCTACGAGATATTCATCCTGAAATAAAATTCTTTATTTTCTGGGGAACATGGTTTTGTATTAAGATTGGAGGCATCTACAATCTTAATGTCAACAGTTGAAGCAGCCTGGGAAACATTTGTTGAGTTTGAGAATGCCATCCAACGGGATTCTGCAAAAAATCCCATACCTAAAGGTGTTGTGCATCCTCTTACACTCTATGTTATGAATTACATGAGGTTTGTATGTGATTATAAAGAGACCCTTGAGCAAGTTCTTGGAGATGATAGGGGTGAGGATCCTAGAGTATTTGGTGGTGGGACAAAGTTTTCACCATGGTCCATCCAGACCATCTGGCTCATGGAACTTCTTCAAGGCGATTTAGATGCAAAGTCCAAATTGTACAAGGATCATGCTTTAAGCCACTCATTTCTCATGAACAATGGCCGATATATAGTGCAAAAAGTCAAGGAGACTGAGATTGATAGTTTGTTAGGCGATGATTGGGTGCGCAAGCACGTAAGAAGGGGCATGGGGAGGTGTCAAGATAATGAGACTATACAGGTGTCAAATTCGTTTCAGCAACGCCGAGATCTCCACCGACATAGGGAAGGGATTTCAAGTGGACAAATATTGGATCCCATATTTTCAGTCTACGTTCCCAAGTTCAAGGAAGATAAGCTCATGAGTCTCATGGGTTTCCTGGAACAACTTTTCTTCTCGCCTACGGATGCGCACTTCAATTTCATTTTGGCCAGATTCAAAGTCTCGACCAATCAATACTACACCATCTATGTATTGCAGAAGGGTAAGCAAGATAAAGTGGTAGAGTTCTTTGTTCGCTATGGCAATGATATGCTGCAGAATACGTATGATTGGAGCCCCTGGTTTGCTATTCCCTACATGAGAAACCCCAGAACGGATCCTCATTTTAGAATCTACTTCTCAGAAGTACAACTGATTGCTATTCACGCAGGTAGCTATGTAAGCAACATTATAGATGGAGGTCATCAAGGATCTGTAAAGATAGGAGACTTGTGTGCAGAATACAAGAGGGACTTCCTAGTTGATGTCAAGTTTCCAGCTGTTTCGAACTCTATTAAACATTAGCCGTTGTTATGATATGAAGATGCTGAATGTAACTTGCACCTACAGGAATCCTATTTCACAACAAAGACATTTTTGGTTCTGGTGTTCCATTGCTCATTGACAACAATGATACAGGGGATTGGAAGAAATGGGGTTTCTAGCTTGTTAATAAACTCATTCTTGTCGTAATCTATGCTTCCATTTTATCCCTCCCTCACCCGAAATGGCACAACAGATTACTAGCAAGATGGGCATTTTACTACTACATCTGTGCATTATTTTTGTTGAAAACCATATCTGCAGTTGACTGTGGCTTACTGGCATCTGGAGTTGGCATTGGATACTGGATCTATGGATTTACAAATATATGTTACCATTCATTTTATCCTCCTTTTGTATATGTAACTTTTCTTGCAGATTTTCTCCTGGAAGAAGATAAAGGGTAGAAAACTACATCAAAGAAATCATCTATTCCCAGGAGCAACAGAAGAAAAGGAGAGCTATTTCACCTCCTCAGGCCAGAACAGAAACACAGGGTAATGATTAGGCTGAGAAAGTTGCCAAGGAATACCCAAATCGGTCATCCCCAACTCCTTTAGAGGAGCAGAATAAACCTTTGGCAGAAGCTTCTACAAATAGACCGAGATCAGCTAGGTCTCATAAGATTAATCAATTATTGAAGAAGGTTTATGACTTAGAAGTTTTTGAGAAGCAGATCATAAATATTAACGCAGAATTGACTGATAACATTAAACTTTATGACATTAGTCGAGATATCAAGGAGGAGGAACATCACCAAAGGCACTCTAAAACCTTCAACAAACCAGCAAGGTAATACATTTTTGCAGTTTTGTAGTTTTCAGACAACCTTGACTTTCAGTGGTTTAGGCGAACATAACGACTGTTCATTAACCACTGAAAGCAGAGCTTTCGGTAGTTAAATCACCCAAAAGTCTTCCATGTTACCCACCGAAAGCCTGTCACTGACAGAGAAAGATAAAATTTGCATAGATCAATGTTTTTCTGATCCAATTCGTTTGAAAACACTCATGATGGATAGATGATGAATTATGTATTCAGTTTCAAGATTCATTTTTGGTATATAAGGATTAGAAGAGGTGGTCAAGTTGGTTTTGGCACCTATTTTGGTGGAAACTAGTTGTATTTTTTGCTTATCTCAGCCAATTCGAATTGTCTCTCTTGGAGAGTCAGCATCTAGCCTTGGGAGGCTATCCAACACTACATCAGCACTCAACAAGAGAGAAGGACTAGAAAATCTGGGATTGACCTCACTTTTGGGAATCATCCCTCATGTTTTGCAACCAGATTTTGACTTACTATTGTTAGCTGATTTGATCTATGTTTTCAAGATCTCAGAACTACTTTGTAAAGCTATAAAGATTAGGATAGAATATGAACAATGGGTTCGATTTTGAGTTCTAGATGCTACTATTTTGTAACAAGACAATTTCTTTAATATATCAGCTAGCAAGCTTCTTTCTTTGTTGCTGTCAGACTTTCTTTCATCTATCTCTATGATTATGAGTGGAATTAATTCTTTTGTCTCTGTTTAATGACCCTAGTAATTGTCATCTTACTTTTGGTTATTAAGCAAGAATCACAAGCATCCTTGGCTAGTTTGTTGACCCATCATATATATATGGTTTTATATATGTTCTGGTTGATTGTTTAGTTTTCTCATCCACCTATTATTCAAACCTATCTGACAATAGCTCTTGAAGGCCTTGTGTTGCATGATTATATTTGAGACTGTCTTGAGAATATAACTCATAGTTTCAGATATTCATCTTGATCCAAAACCCCAACATATTATTGAGAAAATAGTTCCTAAAAAGATTGAGTTACCAGGCATCTCTGACTTACAGCCTAGGAGAGTTTCCTGGAGTGATAACAAATTGATTGACAATAAAAACAATGTAAGTTTATGTATATTTAAACATTTTCAATTAAAAACAATGTTGATTTATATATACATCATTGAAAATTGAAAATAATGTTAATTTACTTATAAATATATGATTTTTTTAAATGTTCATTATATTGAGTTTGAGTTTGGATTTTGATAGTTCATATTAAATAAATTGCATTTGCATGAGTACAAATTAGTGAGATCAAATTTGAATTTGAATTTGAATGGAATTGCTTACAATTTATTTATAAAATTTAATAAAGAAAAGGTAACAATTAATATGATTTACTGGTTGGTGAATTGGAGGTAGTTAAGTTTAAATTTTGATTTGTATTTGTAGTGTTTAAAACGTTTTTTTATATACTCATGAATTTTTCATATATTTATGAATTCTAAAAGGACTCAATTATCAAGGATTACCATTTTATTAAGACAAATCTAGGTCTAACAATTACTTAGTTATTATAGTTATAATTTGACAACAAAGTATTAACTTTCATCTCGGTGAGTGCAGTAAGTTTGTGGTCAAAAAACTGGTAAGGGAATGAGTAAGAAAGCCAAGTACTACATGTAAGCATTCCTATACCTATATGTTTGGATGTGGATGAACCTCCACATCTATTGCCATGTAGATTTAGTGGCAGGAATGCATGCACACGTTCTTACTAGGGACCGAACATGATATAAGAGAAAATTGATCTTATGGTCAGTATAGGAGATATATTGTTTCGTTAATTTTGAGTTTAACTTCATAATCTTCTCATAAGATAAATAACAATGCCCAAAATAATGCACATTCTTAAGAATGAATGTGCGGTCCTAAGAATGTGTGCGAGTTCTTACTAGGGCCTGAGCATGATATAAGAGAGAATTGATCTTATGGTCAGTATAAGAGATATATTTTTGCATTAATTTTGAGTTTAAATTCATAATCTTCTCATAAGATAAATCACAATGCCCAAAATAATGAAACCTATCATAAATTGTTGTTTTTCCTCTATTACTCATTATCTTTAACTTGCACATAGATCTGGATTAATCCACTCAAATAAAGAATATTACTTTGTAGATTCGTGAAATCCAAGCTCATACCTTGCTATGCTCAACCAGCCTCAAGGAAATTCATATCAACAAAGAAAACAAATTGCAAAAGAAAAAATGTAAATGAAATGAATGAAAATGATGTTCTCTTTGCATTTCATTTTTTGATCTCCACCCCTTCCCGGAAAATATAGAATCTAACCCTAATCATAATATGATCCGATCCGACACTCCAAAGGGTGGACTACAATCTCATATATTTTAGTTTGAAATGGTCTTTTCAACTCGGGTGTACTACATTCTCATGATGTCTAGGCCTCCAAACGATTCATTGTAATCAAACTATCTCTCCGCCTCCAAATGGTCCTTTCAATTTGAGTGCACTGCAATCTCATAATCTCTAAGCCTTCAAATAGTCATAATGTCCATTTCAGTAGGCTCCATTCCTCCAAATATCTTTCACCAGTTACGCTATTTTGTTTTCCATTTTTCATCCTATGTATTTTATAGATACCACTTTCTATAGTGTACTACATCTTAGTAAAAATGATAACCATTGTTCAAATGATATAGTGGGACTAAGAAAACAAGGACTTACAATGTCAACAATTAGCAACATCTCAATCAAGGAGACTAAACAAAAAAAAGTAATGAAGTAGGCCATGAGAGAAATGGCTCGAGACTTGTAACAAATTGAAATGCGTAGAAGAAATCCATGTCTCCATTATTGGAGTAGAGTAATTAATCGGCTTAGGGAATTAATACTCCCTCCATACAAGAGTTGAATTAGATAATTCACAAGTTAATAGGTGATAATAATCACCATAACTTTCCATAAGTGATTAATCCCTCTATTCATGGTTAGATAAGCCCGTCCAAAGTTGGCTTAAAGCTAGGTGATATTATTATTTTCTAGTCAGTTTGAAACAAATCTTTGGCCTATGAAATGTTGGATTTTTTTACCATGATTTGCGGAGGGCCTTTGCTTGTTAGTATTAATGTAGATTTTGAAATTCATAAAAATTGTAAAAAATGGGAAACTTGACACCTACACTATGTTGATGTTAGTTCTATAGACATAGAAAAAGATGTATATATCCCTATGCTAATGATTTCTATGTTTGAATCCCTCTCTATATACACTATTGATAAAATATGCAAAAAAACAATAATATGAAGGAAAAGTCTCACTAGCGAACTTAATTTTATTCACACCAATGATACATATTTATAGTACAATGGGTGATGCCACCTCATAGAGAGATTTTCTCTAGATCATAAAATCATGCATGATGACTAGGATAAGAAATCTTAATTAGCTCATTAGTCATCACTTGAGGATATATTACTAATATCCTAAATGAATAATACAAATATAAGTGACAATTAGACTTAGTGATTGGTAAGGTAAGACATAGGATAACATTCCCCCCCTCAATCACAAGTCTGATCAATAATACCAACAATTAAGCATAAATCGATATCATTTGCAAGTCTTTATATTGAAATTCCTGAGCTAAGACTCAATGAAAAATTGTTTGGAAAACTACCAATCTGGATGTTGAATGGTTCATATGAAATGAACTGGAAGAGAGATGAGATATGGAAGTGAACTGCAATATCTGAACATTTTGTGATTGCTTGACAATTCGATCATTTTTCCAAGTATTTGAGCTAGAAGAGTTTGATGTCTTCTGCTAATTGGTGAACATGTAGTATCACCACTCTATTATGAGTGTATCATTGAGATTCTCTCTAAATATGTGGTTTGGGATAACCATTGACCAATTGATACCATGTATTTGATGGTTTTTGGATGACCATTAACCAATTTTGACGCTTTTAGGTGTCCAACAACATCTCAATGTATCATGTGTATGATTCAATTGCAAGTCATTGAATCATAATTCTTAGAAAATTCTTCCATCTACATAATGTAGTTGTCCATATGGAAAATTTGATGCCCATCTGGCATATTTGTTGTTGAAACTTTTGGTCTAATAACCATCTACAATTCCATCATCAACTCCCTCCTTTGTCAGCTGAAAGGAGAGACTACAAGTGGTTTCATGAACCATCGTCATTTGATTTTTGAACTCCCCCCTTAAGGTATAAAGGAGTTACATCATTGTACTCCCCCCTCTAGTCTCAAGAGAGTACCATACTTGTTCCATTTGTGTACAACACAAAGTAGGAATGTGGAAAAAATCCTAATAAAATATATGAAAATTTGAGTTTGAAAATTCTTTGACACTTTTAGGTGTCAACAACATCCTAATGTACCATGTGTATGATTCAATTGCAAGTCATTGAATCATAATTCTTCCAAATTCTTCCATCTACAGAATGTGTTTGTCCATCTAGAAAATTTGATGTTCATATGGGATATTTGTTGTTGAAAATTTCGGTCTAACAACCATCTTCAATTCCATCATAAAATCCCCCCTTTGTCAACTAAAAGGAGAGAATACAAGTGGTTTCATGAACCATCGTCATTTGATTTTTGAAATCCCCCCCTTAAGGTATAGAAGAGTTACATCATTGTACTCCCCCCTCTAGGCTCAAGAGAGAACCATACTTGTTCCATTTGTGTACAAAACAAAGTGGGCATGTGGAAAAAACCACATGTTATCTCATCTCGTGAGGGGCATGCTTAAGAGATACACCATAAGGGGACAACTTATCTGAAGTAAAAAAAGGATATGAGCTGCAAGATTGGTCTTTACTTGAGATTGAATTCTACGGTAAGAATTATATAATTGTTTGGTTGTTAATGACCACTCCCAAGGATCGATCCACTCATAATTAATCTTCAATGTTGAAGGTTTCTTCAGCGTTGAAAATCTGTCTGAAGAATGGTTATGCTTGCCTCAATGCTAGCAAGGATGGAGATCAAAACAATGATTCTCCATGTGAAAAACTCGATTGAAATGTTGGCACTTTGCATTCTGATGTTGAATGAAAATAGATGAAGTTGAAACTTCTTCAAGGAATCCAACACTTTGGAACTTGATTGGTATGGAATAATCGAGAATATCAAAGGTAATTTCCTTTTCATCTCGAAGTCCCATTTTATGCTTCTTGTAGCACATTTCTTCCCAAGGTATGATGATGGGCTTGGAAAGAGTATTCTCAACCTATTTCTTTGACATCTATGAAAGTTAATTTACTGCATGTTTCTCAACAAAAAACTCTTGAAATGTAGGTTCAAGGATAGATTCATTTTCATTTGAAATTGCTTCTAAAGTTGTATCATTGTGTTGTTCTTGCATTGATTGTCGAACATAATCATTGTCATCATCATCATCATCAACATCATAGAGAGGATTGTTCTGAAAAAAAACTAGTTCAGAACACTTCACTAGTTGTTCATTTTTTAGATCTACCAACCCATCATTCAATAGTTGGGAATGAGATTGAAGAAGTCTCACTTTAGCTTGTGTCACTTGCAAACAAGTTAGAACAAATTGTAGAGTTTTTTTTCTCAGTACCACTGTGTTGTCTTCAACCATGATTATTAGAGTGTTCAATAACTCTAACAATTCTATATTTCGCTCCATTTGAACTACTGAAAGATGTCTTCTTGTAACTTTCTC
>ML787668.1:129745-147063 GCA_009831015.1 Picea engelmannii | reverse complement strand
GTGATATTATTATTTTCTAGTCAGTTTGAAACAAATCTTTGGCCTATGAAATGTTGGATTTTTTTACCATGATTTGCGGAGGGCCTTTGCTTGTTAGTATTAATGTAGATTTTGAAATTCATAAAAATTGTAAAAAATGGGAAACTTGACACCTACACTATGTTGATGTTAGTTCTATAGACATAGAAAAAGATGTATATATCCCTATGCTAATGATTTCTATGTTTGAATCCCTCTCTATATACACTATTGATAAAATATGCAAAAAAACAATAATATGAAGGAAAAGTCTCACTAGCGAACTTAATTTTATTCACACCAATGATACATATTTATAGTACAATGGGTGATGCCACCTCATAGAGAGATTTTCTCTAGATCATAAAATCATGCATGATGACTAGGATAAGAAATCTTAATTAGCTCATTAGTCATCACTTGAGGATATATTACTAATATCCTAAATGAATAATACAAATATAAGTGACAATTAGACTTAGTGATTGGTAAGGTAAGACATAGGATAACATTCCCCCCCTCAAT
The DNA here is from genome assembly GCA_009831015.1 of Picea engelmannii. NCBI lineage: Eukaryota > Viridiplantae > Streptophyta > Pinopsida > Pinales > Pinaceae > Picea > Picea engelmannii. The sequence continues at coordinate 146,520 of ML787668.1, read as the reverse complement.
CACAAGTCTGATCAATAATACCAACAATTAAGCATAAATCGATATCATTTGCAAGTCTTTATATTGAAATTCCTGAGCTAAGACTCAATGAAAAATTGTTTGGAAAACTACCAATCTGGATGTTGAATGGTTCATATGAAATGAACTGGAAGAGAGATGAGATATGGAAGTGAACTGCAATATCTGAACATTTTGTGATTGCTTGACAATTCGATCATTTTTCCAAGTATTTGAGCTAGAAGAGTTTGATGTCTTCTGCTAATTGGTGAACATGTAGTATCACCACTCTATTATGAGTGTATCATTGAGATTCTCTCTAAATATGTGGTTTGGGATAACCATTGACCAATTGATACCATGTATTTGATGGTTTTTGGATGACCATTAACCAATTTTGACGCTTTTAGGTGTCCAACAACATCTCAATGTATCATGTGTATGATTCAATTGCAAGTCATTGAATCATAATTCTTAGAAAATTCTTCCATCTACATAATGTAGTTGTCCATATGGAAAATTTGATGCCCATCTGGCATATTTGTTGTTGAAACTTTTGGTCTAATAACCATCTACAATTCCATCATCAACTCCCTCCTTTGTCAGCTGAAAGGAGAGACTACAAGTGGTTTCATGAACCATCGTCATTTGATTTTTGAACTCCCCCCTTAAGGTATAAAGGAGTTACATCATTGTACTCCCCCCTCTAGTCTCAAGAGAGTACCATACTTGTTCCATTTGTGTACAACACAAAGTAGGAATGTGGAAAAAATCCTAATAAAATATATGAAAATTTGAGTTTGAAAATTCTTTGACACTTTTAGGTGTCAACAACATCCTAATGTACCATGTGTATGATTCAATTGCAAGTCATTGAATCATAATTCTTCCAAATTCTTCCATCTACAGAATGTGTTTGTCCATCTAGAAAATTTGATGTTCATATGGGATATTTGTTGTTGAAAATTTCGGTCTAACAACCATCTTCAATTCCATCATAAAATCCCCCCTTTGTCAACTAAAAGGAGAGAATACAAGTGGTTTCATGAACCATCGTCATTTGATTTTTGAAATCCCCCCCTTAAGGTATAGAAGAGTTACATCATTGTACTCCCCCCTCTAGGCTCAAGAGAGAACCATACTTGTTCCATTTGTGTACAAAACAAAGTGGGCATGTGGAAAAAACCACATGTTATCTCATCTCGTGAGGGGCATGCTTAAGAGATACACCATAAGGGGACAACTTATCTGAAGTAAAAAAAGGATATGAGCTGCAAGATTGGTCTTTACTTGAGATTGAATTCTACGGTAAGAATTATATAATTGTTTGGTTGTTAATGACCACTCCCAAGGATCGATCCACTCATAATTAATCTTCAATGTTGAAGGTTTCTTCAGCGTTGAAAATCTGTCTGAAGAATGGTTATGCTTGCCTCAATGCTAGCAAGGATGGAGATCAAAACAATGATTCTCCATGTGAAAAACTCGATTGAAATGTTGGCACTTTGCATTCTGATGTTGAATGAAAATAGATGAAGTTGAAACTTCTTCAAGGAATCCAACACTTTGGAACTTGATTGGTATGGAATAATCGAGAATATCAAAGGTAATTTCCTTTTCATCTCGAAGTCCCATTTTATGCTTCTTGTAGCACATTTCTTCCCAAGGTATGATGATGGGCTTGGAAAGAGTATTCTCAACCTATTTCTTTGACATCTATGAAAGTTAATTTACTGCATGTTTCTCAACAAAAAACTCTTGAAATGTAGGTTCAAGGATAGATTCATTTTCATTTGAAATTGCTTCTAAAGTTGTATCATTGTGTTGTTCTTGCATTGATTGTCGAACATAATCATTGTCATCATCATCATCATCAACATCATAGAGAGGATTGTTCTGAAAAAAAACTAGTTCAGAACACTTCACTAGTTGTTCATTTTTTAGATCTACCAACCCATCATTCAATAGTTGGGAATGAGATTGAAGAAGTCTCACTTTAGCTTGTGTCACTTGCAAACAAGTTAGAACAAATTGTAGAGTTTTTTTTCTCAGTACCACTGTGTTGTCTTCAACCATGATTATTAGAGTGTTCAATAACTCTAACAATTCTATATTTCGCTCCATTTGAACTACTGAAAGATGTCTTCTTGTAACTTTCTCACTTGAATTTGTTCACTTTAGATCGCTTGATTGAACTTGTTTGTTTGAATTCACTTCTAGGAATTTTAGGATGTTGGTTACCACCGGAAATGCATCCCAAAGTATTACAATGATTTGAGTTTCAACTACTCAACTCTATTAATTTTGACTCAAGAACTTAGACATGCAATAAATTAATCTTGTGTATCGGGTTCAATTGAAAATGCACCCAATAACAAAGTCAACCTAAGTTTGATACTGACACTTACAAAGGATTATTTCAAGTTTACAATGAATTTTGACTCAAAAATTGATCTTCAAATTTTCATGTTGGACTATGCTTTGAGTTCTGCTTGAATATTAGTTTGTTGTGTCCATTGCTGCAACAATTTGAATTTCTCATTTGATTAATTTGATTGCATTACCTTCACTGATATGATTTGACTACTTGTAAATGTTGAATCATTTGTTCTTGATTGTCCTTGAATAACATTGTTCTTGAGCTTGTGTGTGTTGCATTAAATGCTAAAATTGCAATTGTGTTTATGTCAAAACTAGACAATAAACAATACAAGCCTCCATGAAAAAAATATTCATTGCACACTACACAACATGTACCTAAAATCCCCTTATTCAAATTTCGAGTGGATCTAAGACATAATCACAAAAAATGAAGAAATTTTATTATGAATATCTCTCTTATGAGACCAAATATAATGGGAAAGCTACAATGTATTTTCTCCTTCTTCAATTCTTAAGATTTCACCTATACTCTCAGAGGCTTAAAAAAACAATAAATTTCTTCGAAATAAATGAAATGAATACGTTACAACCTCCCATAGAAAACTCAATTCATCACTCTCTTCTAAGTCTTAAAAAATATAATGGACATCTCCCACTCATGCTCACTCTCATTTACTAATGTACAATTTTTTTTTATGTTTATTCACCTTCCCAATGAAAATGTATTTAGTTCTCTTTAACTCCCCCTTTATCACTTTTATAAAAAAAAAAAAAAAATGAAAATATCATAAAGTAGTAATTACTTCAAATTACATTTAAAAGTAAATTACTTTTAAAAATACTTTCAAAACATATCTAAATATGCTTTGTATATCCATTTTACATACCACTCTTAAAAAGTGACTTATTAAAATGTGTGCATGGTTTTGTCTTATGCATGGCATGATTTTTGAATGTATAATTATTTCACCAATTTTGACTTGAACATTTTAAATTTGATGCCTTTCTAAATAAGCATTTAAACCTTTTTAAATATTTGAGAATTCGGATATGTGGGACCTTGATAAAATCAATGAGTAACTCTTTGAAGATTCGACACGTTCCGCTTATCTCCATTGTCATTGCAACCAAGTAACCTGTAGAAAAGGTGACATGAATCACTAGAGGTGTGAAGTCGTCACTCCTTTTTATTTGTTGCTTTGATTTCTCACATGAAGATCTGTGTGAATCTTTGTGCATCAATTTCCAAATAATCACTGGATCGTCGGATATTCATTGGAGTTCAATATCAAAAGCATTTTTTTTTATAAATCTGTGCAGTAATTTCTTTGGTCTTCATTTCTTGAAATGAGAAATGATGATCCAGGTGCTTAGAAAATCTTTCAAGTCTCTTATAGAATTCTTGAAGTTTAATTTTGTAATGTTCCTCAAATTTACCAAATAAAAAAAGTAAAAATTGTTAGGGACATTAACTTTATTTCTTTTCAATAACAGATTTAAAAGACATGAAGACAAGTTAAAGGGGAAACGTCATTTCTATTCGACTCTCACAGGGTTTATACTTCCCTCTAGTGATGATGATGATGATTAACGTCCACTAAGACCTAATTGGTCTATCGGACCTTAAGAGGGCAATTGATTACTTGTGATTCTTTAGAATTTTGTTTCTATGCTCGAAAAGCATTAAGAGAAGCTTTCCAAGATCACCATACTTTTGTTGAGTTAAGAGGTTAGGAAGGTTGGTAGTGTGATCAATATTTTGAAAATGAGATCTAATATGGGTATAGGCTAGACAATCTAAGAGAAACTAATTTTCATCTTCAACCTTCTTAGTGTCACAAAGGTGACACACTCTTTCATCCCATGGCGTTTTAGGAATTGACCAACGCCTAGTTTCACTATGGAGCTCATGAAAATTCATTCTTATCTTAGCAATGCTTATTTTTTTTCTTTACACTTGGAAAAACAAATAGATAATTTTGATCTTCTAGATTAGGGTTGATTACATCTTTATAATACCTTAATTTTCTTCTTTCCTCTAACTGTTTATCACACCACATTTTTTCCTTAAATTTTGATTTGAACCTTGTTGTCGTTATAAGGGTTTTATTTTGGAAACCACTCATATTTTATACTAATCATATACATATCTAAGGAAATCCTCGCCATAACCTATACTCTCAAATTCCATGGCAATCCTAACATAAGTGGAAAGTGTTAAGAGTATTCCAAACTGTACTTAATTGTTCCAAATATATATATATATATATATATATATATATATATATATATATAACCTGCTATTATATCGGGTATTTCCCCAAAGCCTTGAAAATATTTGCGTTCTTTCCTGTATAATATTAAAGTATATAAAATTACCAGTTAAGTGAAATAAAGGGTTTCAACATGCATATACTTTCCGCTAATCCAAGGTACAATATTTATTATAGAGGTGACTTTAAGTTTGGTCTTAGTTTGGCCAACTATATGAGGATCGGATGAATTTAGCTCCTGGTCCATAGTAGCGTAGTTTGGGTTGGTTGAACATCGTTGGGGCCCAAGGATAACCTTCTTCCTTTACGAGTTTGTGTAACAATAATCGCCCGATGTTTACTCCATAACTAAAATGAGAGCCTAACCTCGACAGTTGCGAACATAGTGTCCTAAAGCGTTGTCCTTCCTCACATTAACGCAATAAGAAAAGGAGGGGGAAGTGTCAGGGTTGCATTGAAGCCTTCGTCCAGTTAGTTAATGGAAGTTTGTGAAGGGTCCCTTCCAAGTCTTGTCATATGGCCCTCATGTCCAATGCAGATTAGGCCACCTCCCATTGATCACATGGTAAAGTAAAGGTTCATTACTATCCCCATTACTTGTTTTCAGAATGGTATCTTAGGCTTTGGTTCCCTCCCTTCGGCTCTTTCGTTCTGCGAAAACTTCACCATTGTTACCTGTGAAGAGTTAGTCTGGTGAATATGCCCTAATTCATGGAATAGAGTTCATCCTAGGTGGAAGAAGAATGAATAGATGACTGTTAGATGGTCACAACCCTAAACTAGGTAAGAATGTTCTAAAATTATTTTTTGCGATTTTGGTACTCATGTATTGTATACGTTAAGAAAAAAATATCAATATAGCATAGAAAAACCTCAGAATAAGTACTCAATGCCTTGAAAAAGAGAGAAATTTAGATAATAAGCCTCTTCTAGGGGGAAACCTCCTTATGCCCACATAAATATACAATTCCAAGATGATTCCAAATGAAAATGTCTCCTTGGTATATATAGCATACTAGGAGGTATAATTACAACTAATGGAATAAAGTCGACATAAATAAAATAACATTACTAATGTAATATGCCCCAATTAAGGGATAATGAGCCAATATTAGGGCTTAACATGCCCCTCCCCTTGAGACAAGTGTTGTCTGCAACACTTGAGTAACTCTAGATGATTCTGTATAAAAGACTCATCTTCCCAAGTGGAATATTCAGTCGGTAGTTTCCTCCATTTAATGAGATACTCTGAAATGGATCTATTCCTTAGCTGGCGAACTCTTATGTCAGTGATGGCTTCAGGCTCCAATATGAATTTTCCTTCCTCATCAAGTTCTGACAATATAGTTTACTGGGATCTTGTCGCCTATAACCTTCTTTAAGCATGAAACATGGAAAACTGGGTGTACTCGTTAAGATGTAGGCAACTCCAATTTGTATGCCATAGTACCAATCTTTCGCAACACCTTATAAGCGCCATAGTACTTTGGTGATAATTTATTATCCTTTTTGGCTTGCTTGAGGGACATCTGTTTGTATGGTTGTAGTCATAAAAACACTCAATCCCCTACTTCAAAACTTCTTTCACTACGATGTTGATTTGCTTGTTGTTTCATGCAATTTTGTGCCATGGTCAGGTTGTCCTTTAAGATTTGGAGAACTTGTTGTTGATGCTCGATGTGATCTTCCACTGCTTGAACCTTAGATTTTTGTTTTAGAGAAGAAGTGATGGAAGGAGGGTGGTATCCATAGAGTTCCATAAATGATGTCATTTTTGTTGCAGTATGAAAGGAAGTGTTATGCCACCATTTTGCCAAGGGTAACCATTTGAACCATTGTGTTTTTTTATCATAGACAAAGCAATGAAGGTATACTTCCAGACATTTGTTCAGTATCTCGGTTTGTCCGTCATATTGAGGATGATAGGATGAGCTATGAGCCAATTGAGTACCCAAACAAGAAAATAATTATGTCCAAAAATGTCCAATTAATATGGGATCTCTGTCACTTACAATAATTTTTGGGCTTCCATGTAGCTTTTGAACTGTCTCCATGAATGTAGTGGCAACTGTACTAGCTTTGAAGGGCTGAGAGAGTGCACAAAAGTGTGCGTACTTGGTCACTCTATCAACAATCACCATGATGACACTCTTTCCTTAAGACTTCGGTAACCATGTGATGAAATCCATGGAAACCTCCTCCCAGTGCTGACTTGGGATGGATAATGGTTGTAAAAGACCCAGGGTTTTAATTGTTTCCACCTTATTTTGTTGGAAAACCAAACATTCTGCCACAAACCTTTGAACATCAGTTTTAAGGCCGTCCCAAAAAAATCCTTCTCCACTCTATGGTAGGTTTTAAAAAATCTTGAGTGCCCTCCTACCGGAGAGGTGTGCAATTCAAATAATACCTTTTGTTTGAGTTGGGAGTTCTTACATAAATGTAAGCGATCTTTGTACCATAGTCAATCATTTTTCCTTGTAAATGTATCTGATGCACTGGAATCCTGCTGCAACCTTTGAATGAGAGTCCACATTTTTTCGTCGTTCTTCCATTCATCTCTTGTTTCTATTATCCAATGGGGTTGGATGATCGAGATATCACGAAGAAAGGCCTCAACATCTTCATCCTTTCTTGAGAGTGGATATGCCACAACATTTTGCTTCCCCTTTTTATAGACGACATTTTCCCCTGCATGGAGGTTCTAAAATGGTTCATCGACCACACAAATGGGAAAAAATGTTTGATAATTGATGATAATGGTGGGTGCGTCGAGGTTTTCCTCTTGACATAGGTCCAGAAATAATACAAGCTCAGGACCTAGAGGAGCAGATCAACACGAATGTCGTGGTGAATTTCTATGAATTCCATGACAACAACCAGTTGATGACTTCATGGTGGAGGGAAGACACGAAATTCACCAATCGGAGCAATGGATGGTATGTGACAATCAAACTGAGGGAGACATACATCTATCTGATGGCTATAAGGAGAAAAGGATTGCTCCAATTTTTCGGAAGCATGGATTCCTTTGGCATACACATTTGCAATCATTGAGAGAAGCTTCAACTAGGGAGAAATAATCTCCAAAAAATTAAGCATCTGTGTGTAGCAGGCTCAGACGCTGAAGAAAGGAGAGGGGCCAAATTTCTACATGGCCTCGTACCTGCTCGATGTCATGTGCACTAGGAACGTCTTCGTTGACATGAATCTGAGTTGGCATGTCGAAGAGCTCCCGATCCATGTCTACTTCAGTGTGCTATGGGAAAATAGGAACAAGAAATCTTATCCCCTCATCTGCGATGAATTCATTGCCCACATTTATTTTATTATTTTTAAGAAGGAATGCCCAAGGCTGCCAATGATAACCAATAAAATGATAGCCAAGGTAGGTCATTGGTACTTGGATGAGAGATCAACCCACAGTAGGGTGTTTGGGGCCACCAAAGCACCATATCATGTATCAAATCATGTCCCAGACCGACTCGTCATGGGAGAATTTTTTTATCATACCATCCTATAGGGCTACAATGCCACACCGGTCAAAGACAAGAAACAAGATTTTGTACCCTATGATTTCCATGTAGGGTTCTATCTCGTAAAGGATATTTCTCAAGCTAAACAATAAGGGATGAGCCAACTCAAATTCAGGTTCCCAACAGGCTAATTCCACAAGCATGATCCAAAAGGCCTCGTCCTGCAACATGCTTCACAGGTGTCATCCTGCTGGTCGTATTCTCACGATATGTTTCAGGACAAAGTCTTCACAGAGAATTCTTAGGACTAGGATGCGGTGGTGCAGAGGATGGCCAACCTAAACATGACCAGTTTCAATTCCATGAGCATGGATGAATAGGTGGAAACAATAGAGAAGTCGTCTCAAGAGGTCCTTAGAGCCAAGGAAGAAATCAAAGCGATAGAGACAACTAAGGTGCATAGAAAGGGTTTGTTATTAACACCAGAAGCACAGACAAGGGGATTTATCTTGATGACATAGGCACACAGAATCATTGATCAATTGCAGAATAACCGGTATCTAGTAGAGATGACAAGGGTTCCTGCCAACAACCCAATCAAAAGACGAGTAAAGATAGGTGGCTCAGAGCTGATACAACTTGAAGGAATCACCAGGACGAAAATTCTTTAAAGACCACCACCACATATCAGATCACCTAAGGGAATTTCAACTTAGCCTGAGGTATCAAGGACGCTAGGTAGGACTAGTGCACCAAACCCCTTGCATGACTTAAATAACTATCTATTATGATGAGCAGAGTTCGGGGGATTCCTTGGTGACTCTGGTGCAGATTATAGAGGAAAAGGAACCCAAGAAAGTATCTTCCCCAGCTCTCGATGATCCAATTCAAATCCTTCCATAGAGCGAATAGGAGGTCGAAAGTGTCTTAGACATAGATCTATTCGATACACCGAGAACCCCAATGGACAACTCAAAGGATGAGCGAGGATTGGGCGAACAAGAAAGAGAAATTCCACCATAGGAAATCGACATCTCATCAACCAATTATCAAGCAAGTACTGAGCCTACCCTTGATTCATCAATTTTGGCTATTACTTTACCTCTCGATGAGAAACAACCAGAGGTTGTTCCTTCAGGACATACAAAAGAGGTTCCAGAACCCAGTCTTGAACATATACACACCGTCAGGAGACTAGAAAACACTCTTACTTGGGGAGGGCAACAAATCCATGAACCTATGGATGAGGTCACCAATATACAAGCCATCACCTACTACTGAAAGAGGAAATCCATGATGAAGATAACCACTAAGAAGAGGAGGCTTACTCTGGACAGTTTCATCCTCATCACCATAGAGGAAAATTGATTAGCATAAAGCATGCCAACATGTCTGAGCTTATCGACACAGGGATGGAAATCACATATGCCACCCTGAATAGAGCAAGGAAGGATGAAGAGGAGTTGGTTGATGTACTAAAGAGTTGGAGCATCTGCACCATTTGGCGAAATATTATCAGGTCTCCACGTAGGCCACAATGTTCTTGAGAAGAAAATTTCAGGATGCCTATAGTAAATTCGCGAGTGAGAGACACCTTTTCACTACACGGATAGTCGATTTCCAAGAAGACACCCTTATGGCATTGGAAACATGAAAAGACATGGAAACATGGTATGAGAAATCCCACCAAGCAGTGGAAAGAATTGATTACATCAGTGTAGTTCAAAAGCGTTGAGACGTCAAAGAGCACAGAATCTAGGTGTTAAGGGAAAAGAACATCGACTGTATAAGGAAGTCGGTTGAATATTGGGTGAATATGGCCCAAGAAAATCAATTATATATCCAAGAGAAATGATCCAATTGTGAAAAAGATGGACCAATATCAATCGGGCGATGAGAGACATCGGTCTCCCAGAATTCGATGCACCTGAGGACTTTGTTGACTTGCATGACATAGTCAAACTACATGAAGAACAAGACTCATCGTGGACTGCGAAGATAGGAAAGGTGGCGAACATGACTCCAGGTCAAGTACAACATTTCATGGAGCACTCGATCAAGGCTCGAACAATGTTACAACAGTTAAGTGCTAAAGTAGTCAAGTGTCGGGCACGGGTAGTGGAGATAAAGGAGATCCTTTTGGCCCCAGTGGAGCAACACAAATTCCCGTATTCCAACACATACAAGGAGCTCTTTGTCAAATGGTCAGTGTATGACAAAAGTCATCCACTCAAGTGAAACCATTTTATAACTCTTATAAGACTAAGAATTGAAAGCGCCATGTGGCGATGTTTTGTTTTACTTAGCATGCACTTTTGATAGTTAGTTTTAGTTAATAATTTCTTATAAATAAGAGGATTGACCCGTTATAAGGGATCGATGGTTTTGCAAAGACCCTCATTTTTTGAATTGTAAAGAACTATTTCTGAACTTCCTTAATTGAGAAGTCATGTTTAGGACTAGAGACAAACTTATAATTTTCATCAAAAGCATGTGTGATTGGATGTAAGGAGGAATAACTTCTGAATTTATCTCATGAATGGATGATGTAACAAGTAAGAGTTTATGAATCTATTGATAAGTTAGTTGATTCAATATTTTATAGTTCTTGTCTCTAATGATGGAAAGAAAATCATTGTGTTAATGTGTGATTTATGATTAGAGCTAAGGAAACTATTTTTCTTTCCATCGTTTATTACATGTATGTTTTCTTTCAGTAATTGTATCTCAGTCAATAATTGAAATACCAACAATTTAATGTATTAATACTAGGCTTGTCATAGTTGTGAAAATATTTGTCTGCATGCTTGAGCACACGGGTTATCCCGAGCTCAGCCTTCTCCAGTAGTTAAATTGTCTCCCTTTTACCAACTGGTTTATACTGGTAGACATCCTTTTATGAGACTCATCTAGTAAAATAAAATACAAAAAGAGAACGTTCAAACTGAAGGAGTAGCTTTCACAAGAAGACATCCTATCAATCACTATGTAAATCCCATCGATTAATTGGCTAGATCACAAGATCTGGAGAACCATTCCACTATCAAATGTTGCAGAGTCTAATTGGGCCTCAATGATGGGTTTGGTTCCTATTGTTGAGTTAAATGGATCTAGGACCCCTCAAAAAAATTGGTGCTAGAAGGAGGGGTTGAAGAATGAATGGATGAAAATATTTCTAATCTAATATTTCACACAACCTATAGATTCAAAACATCCCACTTGCATGGCTAGTCATTCTCAAGACAACCCACACACACTAAGTACTCCTGAAACAAGTAACTCACCCCAGCCATAGGAAGAACATTTATTTCCTGAAATACCTTACGCTCTTCCCCACAAGAATTTGAACCAGTTCAAAATAATCACAAGATCTTACACCCGACAAATTGGAGCACTACCCTTAGCACCAGTGGTCGACTCCCCCAACTAGGTTTTTGTTCACATAGTAGAAGACCTGATAGATTTTGCCTTGAATGAAATGTAACATCCTCTTAATATAATCCCCAAAACACTGTCTGATAACTTCTTTGAGCCCGATAATTTGTTTGACAAAGAAGGGTTTAACTCGGAATGCTCAGTGTCGGATTCAGACGACATGGAAGATAAAAATTATCATAATGAAGAAAGGGGAAACCCACCTCAGAATAATCAACCTTGGTTAGACAGAGATGCTCTGGCCATCCCCATACAGGTACATAACCTTCCGTGAAATCCATAAAAGTTAATCCCTAAATTTGACCCTGAAACCTCAGGATTGCCTGAAGACCATATCAAAAAATTCATACTAGTTATTAGACTGATGAATCTACAACATGAAGACATAGTATGTAGGATTTTCCCCTATACTTTTTAGAATTTGGCCTCGACGTGGTATTTTAATTTTCCTGTAGAGTCAATAGCTAGTTGGACGAAGTTTCAAAAGGATTTTTTTGATCAATTTGTAGAAGAAACCACTACATGAGCTTTGATGGTTGAGTTGTTCACCACCACAATGAGTTAAAAGGAGAAGTTTAAAAACTTCAACCAATGGTTTACCACTATCCTGAACAAATTTCAACCCAAAGATAAACCCACTCAGGATTTGCAAATTGAAGTATACACCAATGTTCTCCCTGCTTCCATTTCCATGTTTGTGAAGAGGGCTTCCAAAACAACCTTGGCTAAGAATTTTGAGGAATCCAAAACAATAGAATTCCAAATGAAGGGATGTAAAGAAGACCAGGTCTCATTAGTTAAGAAGGAAGTTCCACCTCTTCCCAGGAAAGGGATCCTGTTGACCAGACCCTCAGGGAAACAAACAGAACAAGGTCCTGAAAAAGGAAGTGTAGACATAAAATACTTACAACGAATGGTAAATAAGTTGTCAAACAAAATCATATAAATGAAAAGAAGTGCAGGGGAAGGAAACCAAGTTCAAATTCCCTATATAACCTTTTTTAAAAGAAATATATCGTTCAAAGCAATTGAACCTCCCCGGACCAACTTAAACATCGATTTGGGAAATGTAGCATCCAACTCTTTCTGTACCTATCACCAAGAGAAACATTCTCAAAGAGACTGCCAACAATGGGTGCATGCCATGAATTTGATTTCCAACCAGTTTCTAGATGAGGTTTCCCTTACTGAACAATCAAGCGGCTCAGCTATGGATATTGTTGATCAGGAAGAAGTTGATCCACCAGAAGAAACAACCATGTTGATATGTACTAATGCCTTCTGATGATATATTTGAGGTTAAAGAACCACCTATAGAGGTCTTGGTTGTGCAAATGCGAAGTAGGGGTCATCCAGTCTAAAACAACCTTACCGTAGCCCACACTTCGAGAGGAAAACAAGCATCTGATCACCTCAAATAATATTTTGTCTCCCAAATAAATTCTATAAACATCCATACCCGAGAATCACCCAAGCTAGACTCCAAGATAGTAGAATATTTGAAAAAATTGAAGGCAAATATATCGGTCATGGATATGTGTATAATTCCCCAACAAAAGGAATTTCTATTACAATATTTGAAGTCATTATAAATCCATATAACAAACATTGACCAAGGAGAAAATCCAACACTCTCAGATCTAAGAAATGATCCAACTATACATGCTTTATCTGAAGATAAGAAGGGAAATCCTTTTGTTCCACCATTCCTCTTGACATTCGAAGTATTCAACAAAAACCTCCATAATTGTTTGGTTGACTCAGGGGAATTCTCTAATATTATTCCACTATATATATGAAAGAAACTGAATGCAATCCCTCTTAAAAGTGTAAACATGTGATACAACTATAGAGAACCTAGGTGAAAGTTATGGGAGAACTCAAGGATGCCATGATCAGGATGGTGACACACCTGAAATTTGTTCAAGTGACTGGCATCATTGTAGTAGATATCCCAGAAGCCTATGGATTTCTACTTAGTCGAGATTGGTACGAGAAGTTAAACAGATATTTTAGTACAGACTGGGCTAACCTATGGTTGTCATTAAAGGGACACACAAATATGATCAGGATCGATTGGGAAAGATATCTAAAACATATTGTCACTGAACTAGAAGCCCTCAACGAACCCTCTTATATAGATTTCCCCGTGATATCCTATTTCAGAAATTTCTCCCCCCTCTCATATGATGTCTTTCTCACTCAAAATTTCGAAATGACTCTTCAAGAAAATTTTCCAATGACAACAAAAGAAATTCTCTTTTGTCAAGAACCTCTGTTGAAAACTACTGAGAACATAGGAGGAAAGGAGGAAAATGGTAGGTGGAAAGAAACTGATGGTTGTCACTCCCAATTTTGGACCTTGTACTTTGATGGGTCTAAGTCACAAGAAGGATCATGAGCGGGGTGTATCCTCATTATTCCCAAAGGTAAATGAAATTTCCTATCCTACAGACTAGAATTTGAATGCACAAACAACACTGTCGAATATCAAGCTCTAGTACAAGGGTTAAAGAAAGCCATAGACTTGAACTTTAAAGAACTAAAGGTTTTCGGAGACTATGAAATCATCGTTAGACAAGTAAGGATCACTATACATTGAAACTCCCCCCACCTGAGGAATTATCAACAGAAAGTGTACAGACTAATAGAACAATTTGAAGCCTTCAACATTACATCAATTCCCAGAACAAAGAACACATTGGTCGATTCCCTAGCCACTAACATAGATGATTTTAGGGGCTAAATTTCGCAAATGGGCTAATTTTCCATGTTTTTTCCAAAAAAAAGATTCACCAATTTCCATTTTTTCTAAAAATGATTCGCCCAAATTCTATAGGATAAAATTATTTTACCTTAAAAATAGCCAAAATTTTATAGAAATTATATTAAATCCTTAGAAATTTGAATATTTTCACAAAACTATCGCTAAACATTTTACATTTTTCATATTAACAACTAGTAATATTAGCCCATGTTTCTACATTTTAATATAAATTTCCATCCTTAAAATCGTCCCTGACCACCGATGCCTCAAGGATTTCCCCTCTGGAAGACTATGAATCCTCCCAGTTCACTGTAGAGCTACTCTACAAACCAACAGTGCCCAACAATATTTCTAGTTGGAAGGTCCTTTAAGGAGATGAACAAATCATAAATTTTTTAACTAATTAGGATAATTTCAAAGATCTAGCTATTGAAAATGAAATATTTTAGGAGAAATTAGTAGAAACCGATCCCCATGTGCAAAAACCTAAAATAGATCAATTGATTGACAAACCAAGTTCTCACATGATACCTAAAGGAGTAGCCAATTTAAAAAACCTTTTTGACTTAAGGGAAGGATTTAAAGGGTCAACGAACACAAAGACACCAAGTTCCTATCCCATGTATGAAACCATTAATCTAGGAACCTCGAAGAACCCTAAGAATATTAATCTTGGCAAGACAATATCTAAAGAAGAAAGGAAGGCCTATCTCAAACTTTTCAGAGAATATCAAGATGTTTTTGCATGGTCCTACTGAGATATGAAAACTTATAATACTTGTATCATTGAACACACAATATCGTTAAAACCTGGAGTAAAACCCTTCCAACAAAATCTTTGGAAGTACTACACATATGTGGAACCCCTCATGTGTTAGGAGTTAAAAAAATTACTAGATTCTAAAATCATCTTTGAGGTTAGACACTCTGGATGGGTAGAAAATTTGGTTCTTGTAAGGAAAAAGTCTGGGAAGATCCGTCTGTGTATAGATTTTAAAAACCTCAACATAGAATAAAAAAAAGAAAACTACCCAGTCCCACCGATGCAGAAACTCTTGCAGACCGTGTCTGGTTTTGAGATTTTCTCCATGTTGGATTATTTTTTAGGTTATAACCAAGTTCTAGTTCTAGAGGAAGATCGTTTGAAAACTACCTTCTGAACCAAGTGGGGAACCTTTTCTTATAAATGCATGCCCTTTGGGTTAATCAAAGAAGGGGAAACTTTCCAAAGCGCCATGGACGTAGCATTCCGGGGACTAATCAAAAAATGTGTAGTAGTCTATTTGGATGACGTGACTATGTATTTAAAGAATAGAGAAGATCGCATCCAACACTTAACCCATATTTTTGAAAGGTGTAGGAAGTAAGGTATATCCTTAAACCCTAAGAAAAATATCTTTGGTGTTGAGGAAGGGAAACTAATAGGTCATATTATATCCCAAGAAGAATTTCTCATAGACCCAGAACGGATTAGAGCCATATCTAAGCTTCCATGACCCTACAACAAAAAGGCTGTGCAACACTTCTTTTGGAAAATCAATTTTGTGATAAAGTTCACCCTCGATTTCATTGAAACTATCAAACCCCTACAAAAAATGATCCACAAAGATGATGAATTTAAGTGGGATGATGAACGAAAAAGTTCTTTCAACAATATTAAGACTGCAATATATCAAGCTCCAGTGTTGTGAAGTCCTGAATTTAGAAAATATTTCTTCCTCTACACTTTTTCCTCCTACCAATCATTAGCTATAGTATTGACTCAGAAGGATGATGACAACAATGAGGCCCCAGTCTCATTTATGAGCACTAATCTCCAAGGGGCCGTGTTGGCAAATTCAGTGGATAGAATGCAGTGATGATTGTTGTCATTAATGGCAACAGTAGAGACAGTAGGATAAGAAGGATAAAAGCTCAGGAGGAATAGCCTTGAAGAAAATGTGCACAGCAAGAGGTTACAGAGGAAAAAGGAAGAAGAGTCAGTGACCGTTGGATCCCATCCAAATCTCCCGAAAGAACCAGGACCGTCAGATCTGTAGAAGCTGCGAGAGAGATAAATTCATCGGAGAATCGGGGATCGTGATTTTAAAGTGCAAAGAACACTTGACAACGAAAACCCCGAAATCGCGATATGATCGCGACCGTTAAATCAAGAATGAGATCTGGACCGTTGATTTCATTCATCGGAGAATCGGGGATCGCGAGCTCAAAGTGCAAAAATCACTTGACATTGAAAACCCCGAAATCGCGATATGCGATTTCGCGATTTAATCGCAGCCATTAAAAACAAGCAGGGATCTGGACCGTTTATTCGAGTGGACGCGTGGCAGCCTGGAGGCTCCATTGGAGAATCGGCGATCGAGAGTTTGAAATCTCCAAATCACTTAACATTGAAAACCCCGAAATCGCGATATGCGATTTCGCGATTTGATCGCAACCGTTAAT
>ML787668.1:113508-127886 GCA_009831015.1 Picea engelmannii | reverse complement strand
ATGGGTTTCCTCGTGAAAATCTGTCTCTGTGTGTATTTTATGTGTGACTGATGATTTTTACTCTTACTGTCCATATGTTGTATGTTGCTTGATAACACATGAAGAAATATTAATAATTGTTAAGAAGGTGTAAAATTGTTTAATCTTATAAACAACTGATTCACCCCCCCTCTCAGTTGTATTAGTACTTCCAACAGGCCGAACTAAATTACCCTATGATAGACAAGAAGGATTATGTAGTGTACGAGGTAGTGAAACACTTTAAATCTTATATCCTAAAGAACCAGACCAATGTCATTGTGCCTCACCCCGTAGTATAATCCCTATTCACTCAGCAAGAGATGGGGGAAATAAGAGAGAACTGGATGGCAGTGTTCCAAGAATTTGATCTCGATATAAAACCTAGTAGGGACAATGATTATGTAAACTAGCAACTGAAGCCCAAGACCAAGTAAATAGAGACCTTGGATGGGAGAATGAATTGGCATTATGGTGTGGTGAATCTTCATAGTCTCCCTAGGGTAGGAGTCTTGGTATGATAAGCTAACTTATCTCCTGTATCATTGTACTTTCCCGAAAAACCTAAACCCTAGGGAAAGAAGAGATCTCAGGTTAAAATCAACATAATATCGCCTCATAAATTTGGTTCTCTTCCATGTTAATTATGATGGGGTTCTTTTAATATGTCTTGAACATGAAGATGTAGACAAGGTTCTGAAGGAGCTCCATGATGGTCTTGTAGGTGGAAATTTTGCAGGGAACACCATTGCTGACAGGATACTGAGAGTTGGCTATTATTGGCCCACTATGTTCAGGGATGCTCACACATACGCTAGAAACTATAAAAATTGTCAAATAAGCACGGGGAGGGAAAAGAAAGAAGTTGTCTCACTCCAACCTGTGGTCGTCTCTAGGCCATTCGAACAAATGGGGGTTAGATATCATATGAGAAATTGCATTGATTTCTTCAAAAAAACATAGATACATATTGACTACCACAAATAGTTTCATGAAGTGGGCAGAGGTCGTCCCTCTAACTCAATTGAACAAAAAGTTGGTGATCCAATTCATAGAATAACAGCTAATCACAAGGTTTAGTATGCCTTCTGTCTGTGTTTTTGATAATGCCTCTTACTTTTTTTCCACCCTATTAACATAGTTTTCTTTAGACAAATAAATCATAATCAGATACACTGCAAACTACTATCCATAGGGGAATAGAGTGGCAGAATCAACCAATAAGAACCTAGTGAGGATATTAAAGAAAACAATTGCAGAAAACTAGATGAATTGGCACACTTCACTTCATAATGCCTTATGGGATGATAGAGTAACACCTAAGGAAGCTATAGGTAATTCCCCATACTTTCTGGTATATGACCATGAATCCATTCTCCTGAACGGGCTATATCTTTCATCTCTTCAGCTTGCTCAGGATTCTAGAGGAAAACCCTCATCGATTATTCAACAGAGAATTGATACCCTTCTCATGCTGGAAGAAGAAAGGGAGAAAGAAAAAATGAAAGTTCATTTCTCATCAGCAGATAGTTAAAATATGGTTTGATAAGCATAAGGCCAAAGAGAAGAGTTTTGAAGTAGGAGACGTAGTCCTGAAATGGGACATAGCGAATCAGCCGAAGGGAAAACATTCGAAGTTTCAGAATATACAGCTTATACCTTTTCAGTTAGCCAATAAAATTGGGGTAGGCACGTATCAGTTGCAAAATCTGAGGGGGAAACCTGACACCCTCTCGATGAATGGCCAAGCCCTAAAACAATATTTCTATTAAAAAAATGAGTTTGTTTTCATGAAACTTTGTTTTTAGGTAGGTTGATTCCAGAGTTATTCATTTTTTGTTTTTCTTGTTATAGTACTTTTTTCACTTTTGAATTTTGTTTTTAACAAGGAATTGGTTGATCTTATGATGAACTCCATTCCTGACTCATGCTTACATACAAAACAAGAAGCATTGAGAGAATTGAGGTTGCATTGAAGGAGTTTTGTATCTAACCTGTGCAAATAAACAACCTTGAAAAAGTGATGAAGTGTTTGCATAGTTGTTTGGTAAAACCTAAAAGGAAATACGGTAACCTGGAAAGGACTACATGTAACTCAAGACAGAGCTAGAAAAAATTCACCTTAACCATCTCATTTTGCAAATCACAAATGTCCTCCTCTCCCACTCGCTCAGGGAATTCTGACAAAATAAAATCAATTATATCAAATGAGTTCAAAGTAGGAGAGGGTATGAAGATAACTCTGTCGGGGATATGGACACTCGTTGGCAGGGGAGCAAGGTCTGTGATGTTAGGGTGACTCTATCAGAGCTATGGACGCTCGCTGGAAGTGAAGAAACACCATATAAAGTGAATGATGATAAATAAAAGGCTTGGTACCATTGAATGTTTTACTTGAATCTTTTCAAAAGAGGGCATGGGTCATGCTTAAAGGAAAAAAAGGTGGAATAAAGGTTGAAACCCCATAGGCAGGCCCAGATTCACCAACCAGGGAATTTCAAATGCAAGGATAGAAGGGGATCTGATAAAAAACCAGTTAAGTTCTTAGCCATCTTTTGCATTAACTGAGCCCGAGGTAGGAACAAAGATTCTTCTTTCACCCAGTAATTCACCATTTGTTGAGAACTCAACACACCCTAAAAAAGCCTTGTCAAATTTTGTCAATTTTTTGGTACCACTTGTTTTCTGCACTGTTTGATGCCTTTTCATTTTGGGAAATGTTTTATATTTTTTTCTTTTCATTCCTCTCACCACCTTTTCAGGTTTTTTTAAATTTATGAAACCCCATGACTAAAAATACATCAACACCTGAATTAAGAATCGAAAACCAAACACTACACCTAGCGTACTCAGGTTTGGCATCTGAAAGAATTCAAGTAAGTAAAACAAACACACATAAAACAACAGTCGTTGAGCGTCGATATTCATCGACATCGGTAGAATCCAATTTTGGTTTGCATAATTTTTTCGCATAAAGGTTCAAGAGATAGTTGATCCCCTTCGACATCGATAAAATACAAGGAAGACAGAAAATAACAAAGGACGAAAAGAAATATCCGATAGCTGATTACCGATGCACTTTATCGGGATTGGGGAAAATCTATAAGGATCACAATAAACATTTCGACCATGATGAAGTTATCCCCGATCACCGATCTCCGATGTGTTTTCGACATTGAGACTTTTTCGAGGGAGCTGAGCCAAGAGCACTTGGGTAGGTTTATCGTTGATCACCAATCCCTGACACTTTTTGCCATCGACAAGCTAGGATTTGGTTTTAGAACGAATAACTTAAGGAAAGTCTCGACTCTATTTAATATGAGTGAATTAAGTCACTAGTATCAAATGCCATGTGTCTTTACTGGGTAAGAGGGTCGTACAGTATATTTCTATCCCGAGTCATTCTTAGTTCCTATTGACAGGAGGTTATGACACATCGTCAATGGGAAGGATAGATCCAGACAAGGGTTTTCTCTTTAACCCAAGTCGTTTGGTATGATGTAACTTGACGGGTTTTATGGCTCCGTTAGCCAACTAGGGTCCTAAAAACAACTAAAGGTAAAAACTAACTAGAATACAATTCTAACAATCAACACTTTAATTACAAATGTTTTTAACTACGAGTGTTAATGTACAATGATTATATACAATTTACAAGGTTTGAATAAAACCCTGCGAAAGTAGTTGTTTCAGATAATGTTTCTAAACAAGATTTAAATATGAAAAGAACTTATTCTAATACTCTAAATATCAAATTAATAAACACCGAATGAATATGATTATAATGGTATCACAAAAATATACAAAGCTAATTAACATATAAATAATGCAATCAATATTCATTCATATATAAATAACTTTAAAAAGAAAACAATACATTAACTAAACTCTATCTGATCAACAATAATAAACTAAGTTCATTTCTTTGTGTTTGTGTGAGCTCCTCTTTTCCTGTGTTAAGTGAAAACCTATGATAGAAACAATCATAATACTTCCTGAAGAAATTCAAGAAAGTGTTTCATATTCTGGAGCTAGTTTCATGACGATAGAAAGATAAATAATTATATATCATGTAACCTTTGAGATATCCAATAATTGAGAATGAAAGAAATATCAACCCTCAATAATGGTGTTATCAACCATTTATCATCAAACATAAATTCAAAATACTAAAATAGATGATTAATCACATGTATAAACTAGACCACTAGATAATGACAGCATAAAGAAACACAACGATATAAAATATCATGTGAAGAAAATACTAAAGCTAATTCAACACTGATAACATTTCATATCAATAAAATACATGAGAATACAATGACAAAGAAACACTGCACAGTTTACATAGGTCTAAAACCAACTAGCAAATTTCTTTCTCATATAATTTCAAAAATATATGTCCATTCTATGGTCCAGGGAAAACATGCCTTTATCACCAGACAACATAGGTATTTAAACATGTGTCTGATTTGTTACCTCCTATCATGCAAGATAGAGGCAGATCACTTAAAACAAGTTTGTTTCACTAAAATAGAGTAACAAAAAGATACTCATGTTGGAGTCTTTTAATAAAAAAAAAAAAAATTATATTAATGAACATTGTTTTTTCAAAAATGGGAAATTACTAGTCTATTGAAAGCTTAACCCATGATTCATTTCATTAAACATAGCACCATAATATTTTGTTTACCTAAAATGATAAAACAAAATCAAAGTTTAGATTATAATGAAAACAAATAATTTAAATAGACTGGCTACATAATCTTTCGATTTTGTAGCTAGTCTCAAAATAAAAATAAAATCAAAAGTGAATCTACCTATTATTTCCCAAACATAANAAAAAAAAAAAAAAAAAACTATTTACCATTTCAGAAATTTGAAAGAGAGGCATCAGATAGGTCTGAATTTATAATGGTGTTGAAGTTTGTTGAATTTTTAATGATAACATTCCCAGATCGCTTAATTCTCTTGTTAGTCCTGTGTGCATTCGATCGAACATAGGCTTTCAACTCGTCGTTCTCCCTCTCGAGCACTGAATTTCATGATACCATTTGGTTCAATTATGCCTGTAGGTACGGGACATCTCGGTAATATATTGCAATTCAATCAAAAAAGTTTTCACAATGAACCAGTTCTATGCTAGGAAAAGGTCGACCTGCTCTTTAGAGGGCAATTTAACCTATCCCATTATTTGTTTAAGATCATGTTTTATACCAGAAAAACCCTCATGTTTCTTTAAGAATGGTGGAGTATTTGAAATGAAATCAAACTGTGGTGTATCAACATTGATATCATTCCCATGAATCTGTTCATCGATATCATCTTGAGAAATAAAATCATCGATATCATCCCCGGAAAAATGATCATCAACCTCAATCACATGGATCGATTTCTCATGCTGACGCTGTCGATTTCTCAATTTTCTAGATATGAGTCGGCCAAGTCTCTTATTTTTAAAACTGGTATCTGTACTACTCTCTTTCTTATGCCTACCCTTTTTCTTGACAGCTGGTTCATCTAAATCAAACTGAATTGGCTCAAGATTAGTAATAGTAAGATTTTTATCCTTTAGATCATCCAAAACCTCTTCCAAAGATTTTTTGGGAGAAAATCACATCTTGGCTTCTTGCCTTTGGATGGATTTTGGATAACAATAGGGGTTTGATCTACAGGCACAGGGATTTCTTGTAGATTGACATGTAGGTTTTCCATAGGGGGGTTTGATCGACAGGGACTAGGAGGTTCATCAAAATGCAGATGTAAGTCTGTTACATTTTCAAGTAGGGTAAACCCATTTCTATACACGAAATTTTCCCAACTTTAGAAAAATGCACAATCACGATAATTCAGATGAGACTGTGATGGAACAGGCTTGACTGTGGGTTTAGGTTTTGTCTCAGATAGAACTTATCCATTTTATGTAGGCTCCTAAGTAGATAAAATGACATATTCAAATTATAACCAAGGAATACCATTAATAAATGAACATGATACAAGAAGACCAAACTGTATCTACCCTCATAGGTAATAAATTTCTTAAGCATCAAGAGTAAGCCATGCCATCGTGGTTTGTAAAAAACAATAGGTGTACCTTTTGCATAGTAACGTGATTTCTTGGAGGCCAAGAGTAGATGCCAAGGAATGCCTTCAATCTTGAGGTTTTTAAACCATCGAGCTCCCTCTTGGGACAATCTAGTAGCCTCTGCAATGGAACCCTTGGTCACATCTAACTGCAAATCCCCAATTTTATCCCTGGTGCCATCAAAATTCAATGTGATGGCTTGAGCCACTTGGAGGTTGAAACCCTCAAATCATCTTATGAACCCATCCCATCCATATGCCACAAGGTTGTCCATGACATCGTCATGTGAGAGGATATCTTCTGAACCATTGGGTTCGATCCTCACCACAGAATCCATTGATATGGTCACACAGAAACAATAGGAGTAGCAAAAGGTGGGGTTTGTTTGCCAACACATGAAATATAGGATGGGGTCTGCATATTCGGGAGAATCTTGATATCTAAGGCTTCATAAATCCACCATAGCAACCATTTGGAGCATTGAGTGGGTAGTAAACCAGAGGATGCACATAATGAAAAACCACTATGTGAAATGAATACCAAACCCAAGCACCGAAACTTACCACTAGAAAAAATGAATGCATGCATGTGCTATGAAGGACAAATGGGTGATGTTGTAAGGTATGAGTTTCAGTCCTGTACCAAGACAATGAGACTGTGATATGAATGCTAGGGGTAGGATTCATATTTCAAATTAAACCAAAGTTTTTTTTGTTGCGTGATCGCAGTTATGTCAATGTAAAAACCAAAAATATTCAAGGAGTAGAATGCCTAAGTCATAAACTAAGGAGGACAACTCATGTGCTATGGTAAGGGATCAACCAATAAAATGATAGTTTTGCACTCTTTAAGGTTTATGAAAATATTAGATGCCCTTAGGTGTTATCCTGTTTGAAAAATAAAAATCCACAAATTGTATGATGCCCTCAAACCAAAGCTTGTTGTAATTTCATGATTTCAGTCATGAAATTGAGTAATAAAAATGACAGATTAAAAACAATGAACTCACACACACATCTAGTCCAATGAATCCTTTCAGAGACAAAGATGATAGAAATGTTTGCAAGGAGAAGGAGGCAACTATAGAAAAATTTATCCCTTGAAGACAACATTTTACAATAATAAAATTGACATGAATATTTGGCTTCCAACAGTTCCCTAGGTCCTAGTCACACCTCTGAGTCATATTTTCCATGGCGGCACTGTACGGTGAGATCAATCGACGTCGGAAATTTTTTAGGAGGATATCAACGAAAATGTTCACACACAATCCTGACCCTGATCCACCAGCTGAAAGAGCGGAACAATGGGACGTTTGTGACATTAAATACGATCGTATTTTGGACATTTAAGGAACTTGTTAACACCTGATCTCGCATTAGTTTCTACCTCGTGCACTGATTAGACAACAACATTTTAAAATCGTCGATAGACTACATTACCACCCGCACCTCTGTCATCAACCCATGATTAATTTAAGTTCAAACTCCTCTAAAGATTCAACGGTAGATTTGTTGAAATTTCACTCATAAACCTAGTTGAATGGCTGATGCGACATGGTAAGATATTCCCTATTTAAATATCTTGAACTGTTCTGAACAAATTCATTCTACAGGTAAGAGAATTCTAGAGCGTCCAAAGGAGAAAAATGAGCAAATCGAAGACTGTATTGACCCTCTTGATTATCAAAAACCAGGTATAACAAGCTTCAGAGTTATGTATCCAATTCTATCAATTCATTGGTTATAACGTATATATGTTCATTCGGTTTATTACACAATCTCTAAAATTCACTCTACTTGCAGGAAGAATTTAGTCGGGAAATCCAACCACCAGACGCTCTCCTAGAGCATCAAAGCTAAAAGAACTAGATATAGGTGAAGGTTCCTCTCTGGGGACCATGAGGCAATTTGAGTATGCCCTTAGGACAAAGCTTGTCATAAAAAAAACTACAAAGAAAGATTTCATCCAGCCTCCGGCCTTTAGAGATACGAAGGAAAGCACCAGATCCAAGGTAGAGATCCCACAGCTGGGGGATCTATTCAACATAATTAGACAAGAAGAATACCCAAAGTATATCCCACACAATGACTCGAACGTAAGGGCATTCGATGACTAGGTGTTCCCCAACATCGAACAATCATATTTACACATGGTGGCAAGTAGAACCCTCATTTTCCCCTGCATCAAGGTTTTGAAATGGCTCATCGACCACATGAATGGGAAAAAATGTTTGATCAATGATGAGAATAGAGGGTGCATCGAGGGTTTCCTTCTGACAGAGGTCCAAAAATACTACAATCTTAGGGACCCAGAGGAGCGGCTCAACACGGACTTCCTGGTCAATTTCTATGAATTCCATGACACCAACTGGTTGATGGAATCATGGTGGAGGGAAGACAATAAATTCTCCAATTATAGCAATGGATGGTACGAGACGATCAACCTAAGGGAGCCTTACATTTATCTAATGGCTCTCATCTGTCAGTTATACGGAGAAAATGATTTCTCCAAGTTTTCGGAAGCATAGATGCCTTTGGCATACATAGTTGCAATTGTCGGGAGAAGCTTCAACTGGGGACCAATAAAATCCAAACAATTAAGCATCTATTTGCAGAAGGCTTAGACGCCAAAGGAAGGAGAGGCACCAACTTTCTACATGGCCTCGTACCTACTTGATGTCATATGTGCTATGTACATCTTTGCCACCATGAATCTAATCTGGCATGTTGTTGAGCTCCTAGTCCACGTCTACTTTAGCTCTATATGGGAAAAAAGGTACAAGAAATCTTATGCCCTCATCTACGATGAATTCAACGCTCGTATTTATTTTATTTTTTTCAGGAAGGAATTCCCAAGGCTATCAACGAAAACCAAGAAAATGATAGCCAAGGTAGACCATTTGTACTTGGACGAGTGCAAAACCTACATTAGGGTGTTTGGGGCCATTGGAGCACCACTTCTCCTACTAGCTCATGTCCCAGACCAACTCGTCATGGGAGAAATTTGTTATCAGACCATCTTGCAAGTCTACAACGCCACACTGGTCAAAGACAAGAAACGAGATTTCATACCCTATGGTTTCCATGTAGGGTTCTATCTGGTAAAGGATATTGTTCAAGAAAAACAAGAATGGATGAGCCAACTTGAATTCAGGTTCCCGACAGGATGATTCCGCAAGCATGATCCAAAATTCCTGGTCCTGCAACATGCTTCACAGGTTTCAACCTGCTAGCCATATGCTCACGATAAGTTTGAGGACGAATTCTTCACAGAGAACACCCAAGACTGGAACAAGGTGGTGCAGAGGATGGCCAAACCAAACATGACCAGGTTCAAGGATATGATCATGGATGAATAGGTGGAAACAATAGAGAAAACGGCTCAAGAAATCCTCAAATCCAGGGAAGAAATAAAAGCAGCAGAGACAACTGAGGCGCAGAGAAGGGGTTTTTTCTTGACACCAAAATAACAGACAAGGGGATTGATCTTGATGGCAGAGGCACAGAGAATCATTTATCAGTTGTAGAATGACCCGAATCTAGAAGATATGACAAGGGTTCCTACCAACAACCCAATCGAAAGATGAGGAGAGACAAGTGGCTTAGAGCCGATACCACTTGAAGGAAGCACTAGGCCAAAATTGTTTGAAATACCACCACCACAGATCGGATCACCTGGGGAAATTTCAGCACATCCTAAGGTATCAAGGACACTAGGTAGGATTGGTGCACCAAATCCCTTGCATGACTTAAATAACTATATATGATAATGAGGAGAGTTCAAAGGTTTCCCCCGTGACCCCAATGCAAATTACAGAGGAAAAGGAACATGTTGGGCCTTTCATTTTTGGATGAGAAGTTGAACAAGAAGGTATACAGTCCCATTTTTTTGTCTAGCACGAGTTGAAAAAGCATGTAAAAACAATAATAACACACAAATATCCAAGTCAAGCACATGTTGGAAAGAGTTTAGGAAAGGCTTGTTGAAGCCTGGCGTGGAATTTGGAAGGTCGCACCCCAACTACCAGAGAACTGGAGCATCAAATTGAACCACTCCAAGGATCATGGTCACAATTAACAATTCACGTCGAGCATATGGAAGTGCAATTGTGAAATACTTAGCAGGAAGTAGAGAAACAACCTCAGAAGCTGCAGGAGAATATGGAGAAGATGGTGCTAGAAGGAAATAATGACCGAGCAACACTACACAAGCGAATAGTTGAAAGCACAAATATTTTCAGAGAAGTCAGTGATTGGATGGGCATAATTGCTAGGCACAACTAGACCTTGGAGGATGTACCCACCAGAATACAGGTGCTGAATGAATAAGTTGCGGATATGATGGATCTATTGGAGAAACAAAATAAGTTTGACCAGATCCAGCAAGCGGATGGTGAGATGAATGCTCTATTTGAGTCGCAATCTGTAGCTAAGAAGGATTTGTGTGACTTCTGGCCTGTCATTCAGACAGTTTATATGCAAATGCAACAAAATATTTTGAATGGAACTCTTTGGTCACGTCCAAGCCCAAGGACTGTATCATAGATGTGAACCAACACTTCATCGTCGAGGCCTCACTCCTTTCTAGGAAATGGTAGGATAAAGTTGGGAGATTTCAAGAAGGTAAGAAGAGAGACTTGGAGTTGGTCCTAGAGTTGGGCCCTTCTTTTGAAGAGGCAGAAGAAGAGAAAGTGCAAATAGAAGAGAAAAATAAATAGGAAAAGGAGGACAAGGGGAAACAACAGTTTCTCCTGGAAGTTGCGAAAGAGTCGAGTACTTGACTCAAGGGCGAGTCAAGGTTTGTGGTCGGAGCCTATAGGGACCTTCGTTTTTGGTTGATAAGTTGTGCAAGAAGGTCTACATTCCCAGTTCTGGTCTAGTACGAGTTGTGCAAGCTACATAAGAAACAGAGCAACAGAGTAAGGGAGAGTAACAGAAATCAATTGTGAAAAGGACAACGCAACACCAACAAGGAAAACGTAGTTGTAACAGAACAAGAAAGCATGCAAGCTCAAAGACATAAGACACTGCTTAGCTTATATATATTGATGAATATGACTGTAAAAAGGTTCACTGATGACTGTAAAATTGTTGGTGTGTATCACAAGTGTAAAGGTTGGTGTCATAATTGTTGAGAAGTTGGGTTTGAGTTCTGTACATGTGATCTATACACAGTTTGGATAAATAGAGCTTTGTGACACGGGTCTAGAGCCAAGATTCTGTAACAGAGCACTGCATTGTATCTCTGATATTGTAACTGAGAAATATACGAAGATAATACATGAAAAAGGATCCAAGGTTCAAAAATATGTTGCATCATTCTGTGTTTATAATTATGCATTATATATTTACAATACTTCTTTATGCTTCATAACTTCCACATGATGTTTCTGTGTTTGAATGCTTTCCACAACCTAATTAGCTTCAGTTCTTGAGTATATGAGTTTGGATATGTTCTGTAGTTAGTTTTTCTTGTTCAAGATCAGGATGAAGCTTGAAGGTTCTATGAACCCTCCTAAGTATTTTCCTTTCCCTTCCCTATCCTTTTTTCTTAGCTATGCTTTGGGTGAGACTTATTCTCTTCGGAGGATATGAAAATGCCAACTCTCTATACTACATGGTACCTTTTGTTGGTAACCTAAGAAGGACCCTGGTATGATCAATATTGATCCAACATAACCCGAGAAAGTATCTTCCCCAACTCCTGATGCTCCAATTCAAAGCCTTCCACAGAGCGACTAGGAGGTTGAAAGTGTCTTAGAAACTAAACTATTTGATACACCAAGAACCCCAATGGACAACTCGAAGGATGAGCGAGGATTAGGTGAGCAAGAAAGATAAATTCCAAAACAAGAAATTGACATCTCCACAACCAATTATCAAGCAAGTACCGATCCTTCCCCTGATTCATCCATTTTGTCCATTACTTTACCTCCTGATGAGAAACAACCAGAGGTTGAGCCTTCAGGACATACAGAAGAGGTTCAAGAACCCAATATTGAAAAAATACACACTGTCGGGAGTGTGGGAAACATTCTTACTTGGTGAGAGCAACAAATTCCGTAACCTGTGGATGAGGTGGCTAATATACAATCCATCTCCTATGACTGAAAGAGGAAATCCATCATGAAGAGAACCACTAAGAAGAGGAGGCTTACTCTGGATAGTTCCAGCCTCATCACCACAAAGGGTAAAATGATTAGCATAGAGCATGCCAAGATGTCTGAGCTTATCGACATGGGGATGGAAATCACAGATGCTACCCTAGATAGAGAAAGGAAAGATGAATAGGAGATAACTATTCAGCTAAAGGAGTTGGAGCATCCACGCCATTTGGAGAAATATTATGAGGACTCCACGAAGGCTACGGTGTTCTTCAGAAGCAAATTCCAGGATGCCTACAGTAAATTCATGAGTGAGCAGCACCTTTTCACTACAGGGATAGCAGATTTCCAAGAGGACACCCTTGTGGCACTGGAAGCGTGAAAATACATGGAAACATGGTATGAGAAATCCCAACAAGTGATGGAAATAATTGATTACATCAAGGAAGTTGAAAAGGGTCGAGATGCCGAAGAGCACGACATTCGGGTGCTAAGGGACAACAAAATCAACCGTATAAGGAAGTCGGTTGAATACTGGGTGAAAATAGCCCAAGAACCTCAACGAGATATCCAAGAGAAATGGATCGATTGTGAAAAGAGATGGACCAAGATCAATCGGGTGATGAGAGACATTGGTCTCCTAGAAATTGGTGCACTCAAGAAATTTGTTGACTTGCATGACATAGTCAAACTACATGCAGAACACGACTCATCTGTTAAGAACCAAACATCAATATAGCATAGAAAAACCTCAGAAAAAGTACTCAACGCCTTGAAAAAAAGATAATTTTAGATAATAAGCCTCTTCGAGGGGACAACCTCCTTTTACCCCACTTAAAATGTTCAAGTACAAGATGATTCAAAATGAAAATGTCTCCTTGGTATATATAGGACACTACAAGGTATAATTACAACTAATGGCCTAAAGCCGACATAAATAAAATAACATTACTAATATAATATGCCCCAATTAAGGGGTAATGAGCCAATATTAAGGCTTAACATACCCCTTCCCTACAGACAAGTGTTGTCCGCAACGCTTGAATAACTCTGGATGCTTTTTTATAAAAGACTCATCTTCCCAAGTGGAATCTTCAGCTAGTAGTTTCGTCCATTTAATGAGATACTCTGAAATGGATCTATTCCTCAGCTGGCAAATTCTTGTGTCAGTGATGGATTCAGGCTCCAATATGATATTTCCTTCCTTGTCAAGTTCTGGCAATATAGTTTGAACTTGAATCTTGGCGCCTATAACCTTCTTTAAGCATGAAACATGAAAAACTGGGTTTTTCCATCAGATTGAGGATGATAGGATGAGCTATGAGCCAAGTGAGTACCCAAACAAGAAAATAATTATGTCCAAAAATGTCCAATGAAGATGGGATCTTTGTCACTTACAATAATTTTTGGGCTATAATGTAGCTTTTGAATTGTCTCCATGAATGCGGTGGCAACTGTACTAGCTTTGAAGGGATGAGAGAGTGCACAAAAGTGCGCGTACTTGGTCAGTCTATCAACAATCACCATGATGACACTCTTTCCTTCATACTTTGGTAACCCTATGATGAAATCCATGGAAACCTCCTTCCAATGCTGACTTGGGATGGATAGTGGTTGTAAAAGACCTGGGGTCTTAATTGTTTCCACATTATTTTGTTGGCAAACCAAACATTCTACCACAAACCTTTGAACATCGGTTTTAAGGCCATCCCAAAAAAAATCCTTCTTGACTCTATGGTAGGTTTTCAAAAATATCGAGTGACCTCCTACTGGAGAGGTGTGCAATTCCAATAGTACCTTTTGTTTGAGTTGGGAGTTCTTACATAAATATAAGCGATGTTTGTACCGTAGTAAATCATTTTTCCATGTAAATGTATCTGATGCACTGGAGTCCTGCTGCAACCTTTGAATGAGAGTCCACACTTTTTCGTCATTCTTCCATTCATCCCTTGCTTCTATTATCCACTTGGGTTGGATGATCGAGATAGCATAGAGAAAGGCCTGAACATCTTCATCCTTTCTTGAGAGTGCATCTTCCACAACATTTTTCTTTCCCTTTTTATAGATGATTTCAAAATCATAACCCAATATCTTGGTTACCCATTTTTGTTGTTCTTCTGAAGATAGTCTTTGTTCCAAGAAGTATTTAAGACTATCATGATCTGTTTT
>ML787668.1:86339-111303 GCA_009831015.1 Picea engelmannii | reverse complement strand
CATCAAGAGTCCAAGTAGGATTTTCTGGAGGCTTATTTGGTGTAGAAGTTACCTTTTTTGGTGGCATGTTGGCCAAGTATCACTTTTGAACCTTGATTTTGAGGTGGTTCTGCTAGACAATATTTCTTCTATTGTATCTCCCATGTTTCGCCCTTCTGGGTATGAAAATTTATTTTATGTAGTTCTGTGATATTTCTTCTTTGTAATTCCATAGGTCTGATCAAAATTGGATGTGCCAAGTGGAATTTACGGTAACTTCCCCACAACTTGCCGATTTTTGTCCTTTCTAGGAGATCTCACTTGTATAGCGTGCCCCGCACAAAATAATTGATATAAAATTCTAAAACTCGCACCAAAACTACTACAAACTGTACATGATCCAATGAAACTAGTCCCACTCAATTTGGATACTCTAGGAAGAAGTTATGATTGTTTTACTTGGAACACCTTCTTGAGACTAGTCAATAGGACTAGTCAGATATCCTATCTTACATAGGGTGTATCTACAAAAGTATAAGGCCTCAGGAGATGAATTTTTAACCCAATGTACCTTGATCCGTTTACTAAATGTCCTCCAAGCCGTTCCTTCTAAAATGTTGTAGAAACAAAGTTATAAAGAAAATTCCAAGGTGTCTTAGATGTAGCAGCGAAACCCCAAGACCTTGAGCTCTGATACCATATGTTAAGAACAAAATATCAATATAGCATAGAAAAACCTCAGAAAAAGTACTCAACGCCTTGAAAAAGAGATAATTTTAGATAATAAGCCTCTTCGAGGGGGAAACCTCCTTTTACCCCACTTAAAATGTTCAAGTACAAGATGATTCAAAATGAAAATGTCTCCTTGGTATATATAGGAGACTAGGAGGTATAATTACAACTAATGGCCTAAATCCGACATAAATAAAATAAAATTACTAATATAATATGCCCCAATTAAGGGGTAATGAGCCAATATTAGGGATTAACATCATCATGGACTACCGAGATAGAAAAGGTGGTGAACATGGCTCCAGGTCAAGTACAACAGTTCATGGAGAACCCGATCAAGGCTCAGACAATGTTACAAAAGTTAAGTGTTAAAGTAGTCAAGTATCAGGCACAAGCAGTGGATATAAAGGAGATCCTTTCAACCCCAATGGACCAACACAAATTCCTGTATGCCAACACATGCGAGGAACTCTTCCTCAATGGCCAGATTATGAGAAGAGTCATCCACTCAAGTGAAACCATTTGATAACTCTTAGGAGACTGATAATTGAAAGAGCCATGTGGTGATGTTTTGTGTTACTTAGCTTGCACTTTTGATACATATTTTTAGTTAATAATTTGTTATAAATAAGAGGATCAACCTGTTAGAAGGGGTCGCTATTTTTGCAAAGACCCTCATTTTAGGAATTGTAAAGAACCATTTCTGAACTTCCTTAATTGAGAAGTCTTGTTTAGGACCAGAGACAAACTTCTATTTTTTATCAAAAGCGTGTGTGATTGGATCTAAGGAGGAATTACTTCTAACTTTATCTCATGAATGGATGTTGTAACGAGTAAGAGTTTTTGAATCTATTGATAAGTTAGTTGATTCAATATTTTATAGTTCTTGTCTCTAATGATGGAAAGAAAATCGTTATGTTAATGTGTGATTTATTATTAGAGCTAAGGAAACTATTTTTCTTGCCATCGTTTATTGCATGTATGTTTTCTTTCGATAATTGTATTGTATTCAATAATTGAAATACCAACAATTTAATGTATTAATACTAGGCTTTTCATAGGTGTGAAAATCTTTGTCTGCATTCTTGAGCACAAGGGTTATCCCGATCTTGGAATTCGCCAGTAGTTAAATTGTCCCCCTTTTACTAGCTGGTTTATACTGGCACACATCCTTTTATCAGACTCATCTAGTAAAATTAAATACAAAAAGAGAACGTTCAAACTGAACGAGGAGATTTCACAAGAAGACATCCTATCAATCACTACGTGAATCCCATCGATTAATTGGTTGGATCGCAAGATCTGGAGAACCATTCCACTATCAAACATTGCAGAGTCTAATTGGGCCTCAGTGGTGGGTTTGGTTCCTGCTGTTGAGTTAAAGGGATCTAGGTCCCCTCTACTACTAGGAAAGTTTTGACCCAAAAGAATTATATTTTATGCCTGAAAATGGCTCAGGAAGGTTTCAAACCCTAATTTCTCAAACTGGGAACTCCCATTAAACTAACCTCGCAATCGTATTCCCCCTATTTTTCAACTTTGAAAGAATTGATGTAGATTAAAAATAATACAATGATCCAATATGGATCAAAATCTTAGGCATACCCATTGATTAATTCAATAAAATTTGAAGATTATACAAAACCAATTATCCACCAAACCAGAGGTAAGGATAGACTGAGATGGAGTAAAGGAAGGCGGAGATATAGCTAGGACACTTTGTCTAGCTATTTTGAGAGATAAATTTTAAGGAATGTTGTAGGAATATGCCCAAATTTGATGGAATTAATTCCCTCTTAAAAATCCTTGATAGTTTCATGAATTTTCCTACCTTATAGAAACCTAAATTATTCTACATACACATAATTTGAAAGAACTAGCTTCAACGTTAGAGAGATTATTTTGGAAATAACCTTATACAAGTTCTTGCATAAATAGATGGGATGAAATTTTTTTAAAGAGAGAGGGAAGTTTACCTTTTGAATGAGGGATAAAAATTTTGTATTCATACTTCCAAGGACTCTCCCACTAAGGAAGACCTCCTCCATGACCTAGAGCAAATCCTCATCCAATAAATAAAAAATGTAAATATAAAACTCTACCTTCTAGACATTACGACTTAGAATCATATCTTAATCTAAGGAACCAAGTACATCCAATAGTTCTTCCTTTATTACTAGCTTGAAAATATCCTTAAACATCTCCTCAATTACCATTTGAGGGAAATAGGATACCATCCTCAGGATCTTTGAATTATTTTCCTTATCTAACTTGTTAAAGAGAGATTAAAAATTATTCATCGCTAGAGCTACCAACCCTTGAAAGTCCTTACCTGAATACCATCCTACCCCAACATGTCCTAGTTTGTATTTTGGTTTATTCTATGCAAGGAAAAGTTGTGAATTTTTTTTTTTTATTGTTGTCCCCCAAGGAGAGACAACTTTCTCAACTCTTTATCCTTCAATCATGTTCTTTGTCCTATAAAATTTTGGATTTTACAGCCTCCAAATCATGAACCTTATGCAACTCTTCTTCACTCAATATTTATTATCTCGAGGAAAGGAACATACTAGCCATACGATCTTCCACTTCTTTAAGTTGCAAGTCTCTACTTTAGAGTCTTAAGAAGCCCTAATGGACCAAATTTTCCTTTACTTTTTCCAAGGACACTAAATCAATATCAAAAGTAGGTGTACCAAGCAATGGATTAAAAGAGACATTGTTTGTACTAAAGGGCTTTAAAATCATCCTCCAAGGCCCAACCATAGTTATACTTGAAAGGGGACCTTGGCTAAGGAGTGAGATGATAAATATCAAGAAAGACTAGAAAATGATCTGAGAACCTGCACAATCAAATCCAAGACTAAACTCTTTGTTCCTGTAGTAGAAAGTATTGATGGATTAGAAACCTATAATATTTCTTAGTAGTCTCATTTACACTATCTTCTTTATTATTCCAAGTTAAATTTACTTCCATTGGCTCTACATCAATAATATTTGTTGCCTCCAAATGATTAAGAAAAAAACTATCTAAATTTTCAGCTCTAGCACCATCTCCCCAAATTTTGGACCAATGTAGACTGAATTTCAAGTTCCCCCACAAAATAATATGAGTAGACTTACAGACCTCGAGATGAAGAAGTCAGTCCCATAAGGCTTGTTTATCATCATAAGGGTCATAAATGTTGAGGAGAGTACTCGAGTAACCCTATATTTTGATAAATATTTTTATACAAAGACCATAGGAAATTGAAAATGAGTTGATTAGAGTAATGTTTTGATTCCAACCTGTAATGGTTCCTCCATATAGGCCAATAGTGTCAATAGAAAAAAATTACCAACCACACAAAATTTTCTATAAAGTTGTAACTAAGGGGGGACATAACCCTATAGTCTCCTTTAGCATAATAATATAAGTCATATCTACTTCTATAAGTATTTTTAGCACCATTATTGTGTCTTTGCCCCCCAACCCCCTCACGTTCAAAGTGGGAACCTTCATTAAGGATCAAAGGAAAGGGCATGGCCTACTCCGAAGGCCCTTTGTCTAAATTTCTAACAAATTTTATTAATTTCTCTCATTACTTGTTCCTAGGCTAAACTCAATGCAAACTCCCTACCCACCATTGGTATACCTAATTCCTTCAAGAAGTTGAGGCCCAGACCACCTAAGGGGCCAAAACCTGGCACCTGAATAACTCTTCTAGTTCTTTGGGTAGAGGGTTTGCCCCCTTTGGAAGAAATCCCCAAATAGGTTGAGGATTTATCCTAAGTTAACAAGGATGACCGATAATGATAGGGCTCAAAGAAATATTTCAAACTTTTGTAAACAATAGGGCCACTAGTACAAGAACGAGAAAGAAGAGGATTGCATGGAGAAGGAACCCAAACTATAGGATTACAATCCAATGATTGTAACCCACTACCAACCAAATCCAAAGGAATATAAATAGGCTCTCGAAGAGATGGATGAGAGGACTTACCCAAATAAGGATGAGTGTTCCAACATGCATATCGTAGAATAATATGCTCAAAGGATGGAAAGAAGTGACAATGAGAACTACCCTAAAGAGTCGGGCCTCCTGATGAAAGAGCCCCCCCTGAAGCCTTAAATAAATGGGATAGAGAGGTCCCTAACCATAAATTCATGTGTGACACTACCAACACAACTATCCAAATCCTCTAGTTCTATGCCAAAACCATCCATAGGGAGAAAGCCATCAACCCATACCTGTGAGGTTTTTTCTTCCTAGGAACCTTCTTTTTGCACCTTCCTCCATACTTTCGAAATAAAATATTTAGGTAAATATACCAAAATATTTCCATAGACATGGAATCCCATGCAACAAAATGGTACATGAGAATATCCTAAGGGCTAGGTATAACGACTATGTCCCAGGACTAGGTTAATTGATTTGGAAAGGCCCTTAGATAGGTCCAGATCAAATAGGACTCAAGCAAATGGCCATTTTTAGATGTCAGTAAAACTATCATCAATTAGGATGGAGACCCCCAATAGGTTCCATATTTCCCCAATAACCTTCTCTACCTAGAACTCCATCGGTAACCATGAAATCCTTACCTAGACTGGATATTTATCCAAAATTTTGGAAGAGGCATCAAATAGAGGATGTTATGGCTTGTGGGAGAGGAGAGAAATATAAATGAACCAGGAACCCTTGAGAATCCAAAGGGAATCCTCCCTATATTTAAAGATAAAATCTCACCAACCCCTATACAACCCATGGAAAATAGGACAACAACAAATGAATGACACCCAAAGTTGAGAAACCCAAGTCGATAGAAGATCCATTGAGACATGATGACCAAAGAACTTCCCCATTAGAGAGGTTTCAAAAATATCCAAAATATGATACATTGGAACATCCTTATTGACTACCAAGGGAATGACATTAGCATGGATCTGTATCACCTTTTGACACTTATTCTCCTTGAAACTCTCTTTTGGAAAACCCTTGTAGCCTTGGAATTGGTCTAACCTTAGTAAGGCTCCAACAAAACCCTCACCATACTCTTCTAACAGAGGAGTCAATATGTGGGAGGGAAAAAATGGTTGAAAGTAGGGAACACATTGGGGAAACATTTCAATTGGAAGCCATCTCCTGAATTGAGCACATTATCGAGCCTTAACTCTGCCTCTACTAACACCTACACACTGACATTTCTCGCAGCTAAAGGGGGCTTGACAATATATACCTTTGATAAATATGTAGTTTGAAGTGTAGCTAATTCTATACCCTCTATCAAGACAGATAAAGATAGGGAAGTAACATTGATTCCTTTCCCTAACTTATTGTCCCTTTTCAGTACAATCCCTTCATCTAGGTTCTTTGAGAATTGATTGGTTGGTGACACAATATTGCTCGGTGGAGACACAAAGATCTAGTCCTCTAAAAAGGTATTCTCAGAGTAGTCTATGAGGGGATATTAGGGGTCTATGTCATCCATTTCTATATAAACCCTCCTCAAACCAACTATACTAATGAAAGTATTTGTTTGTAGATCACCATTGTTGTTTTTGTTGTTCCAATGCTTCCCTCCACTTATTGTATTATATAATTGTATAGTTTTACAATATACTAACTTGACATGTTGTATATATATATATATATATATAGATATAGATATAGATATAGATATGATGATGATGATGATGATGATGATGGTTATTGTCCACTGAGACCAAAATTGGTCTATCTAACCTTAATAAAAGAAAAGTAATATATTACTTGTATTTATTTAAAATGTTATTTTGATGCTTGAAAAGAACTAAAATAAGTGTTTGAGGATCACTAAAGTTTTTATGACTTAGAAGGTTAGGAAGGTCATTATTGTGTTAAATAATTTTAAATTGAGATGTAATTTGGGTATACACATGGCACTCTAGGAGAAAGTGCTTTTCATCTTCAACCCTCTTGGTGTCACAAAGGTGAAAGATTCTTTGTTATCATGGTGTTTTGGGGATTTCCAAAATCCGAGTTTCAATATGTAGCTTATGAGAATTAGTTCTTATTTTAGCAATATTGATTCTCTTATTTACGCTAGTCAAAACAAAGAGATACTTTTCATCTTCAAGATTAGGGTTAACGACTTCCTTATAATATCTTAATTTTCTTTTATCCTCTAATTCTTTATCGCACCATAGATTCTCCTTAAATTTAGCTTGTATAATATTTTTAATATCATCGATATTCTACATAATAACTTATTATTTTATTCCCCAATGATTTAGTCAGGACTTGACATCATTATTCCATCCCCACTTGAGTCATTGGTGATTTTGGCTAGAGTCTAAAGAAATTTTTGGGAGCCTTTTGTCATCCATGTTTTATATATTTTTCTTTTACTTTAAGTACCTAATGATAGTTGTTCTTTCAATGGGGGAAATGCCCACTTCGATGAGGAGTATCGGATAGGGAGTATTTCCTTTAATTTTGAGATTATATGTCATAAAATTATTTTGTATCTTCTCTATATTTCTCCATGATTCTCAATAAATACTACATCCCTAGACTTCACATCCATATAAGATAATAGGAGTGACAGGAGTCTCAAAGAGGATATTTTTCTTATCCCATAGCCAAAGGTATACCAATTTACAACTACTTTCAATCCCATGCTAATATTTCCACCCTCCATTTATCCTTTTCTCAATGTTATAGTTCAAATTAAGCTTGTGATGAATATCAATTCCAAAATACTTGTATGAAGGAACTTCCTCCAAGATATTGTTGTCATATAGAGAAGTATCATAGGTGATCTTGTTAGATTTAATGGTCATAATCTTGTTAGATGCATGTATACATACATACATACATAAATACATATCCTTGAAAAAACAATTAGAACAAACTTGTGTGGATCATCTTCTCATTGGATAATAAGCAGTCCCCCTTACTATGCACCTAAGTTTCTCACAATTTGTTTTAGATGCTAATATTAAAATTCTTTCTATATTCAAGAACTTGAATTTTTTTCATGAATAATAACATTTATATTTAGTAACTTTCTAAGGTTTGACCAAACTAGGGTTTTGACAAGTGTTATAATGTTCTAAACCATTGACTTTAGGATACTCATATTGCCAATATCATCCCTAACTCTTTTGAGAATTTCCTTGATTTTTTGTATCTCTCTCATGCATCAAAATCACCTCTAATGGATCATTCTTAATTTAGATTTAAGGGAGATTATGATTACAAGTAACAATAGATAAAGGAACACAATACTCCTTTTTAACCTAAAATTATTGTTATTACCAAATATATTCATGTTTAACCTAAGTACATATTATCTTATATTGATTGACATGAAAATATATTTACAAGCATTTTATAGTTTTAAATTTGTATACAATATAACATCGTTTGGAGAAGAAGCACACACTAACAACACCTTGCCTTTTCGGTGCACCTAAAATCAAAATCATGTCTTTATATTGATATATCGACATATTAAATAGAGCATTCAAGTAATGATGACACCAAAGGTAATTTCAAATATTCTAACTTAGGTTATGACAATTTTAAAGATAATTTCACATGTTCTAACCCAACATGTTAATACAACATTTACATATATTTATAAATGGAAGAATTTCACAAAATCTAAGAAAAAAAATTTTAAATGCTACTTTTGAGGCCCAAAATGACACAAAGGGTTTTCATCTAAATTAAATTGACATTGACATCATAAATAATGTTTTTTTTTTACGCCAAACATAATAGTGTAACAAGTGTTAGATTTTTCCAAAAAAGTGATATTGGTCAATATTGATTGATTCACTGCATTTCTTTCTAAAGGATACAAGTAATTTTGTTGCTCGAGGGTATTGATTGACTCAATGCAGTACTTTATAAAGGATAAAGGAATTTTCTTTAAAAATGGACAAAAAAATCCTATGGATACTACAATAGGTAATTTTGTTGCTCGAGGATATTGATTGACTCAATGCATTACTTTATAAAGGATAAAGGATTTTTCCTTTAAAAATGGATAGAAAATTTTATGGATACTATAATAAGATATTTATATGGATTTTGTTATTTTTTAATCATAATTATTGGTTAGTTATTAGTTCAGAACATGTGTTTCCTCTTAAGAAGTTACAAGTTCAAATTCAAAGGAGGATAGGGTATGTATATCTCTGTAGAATTTATCAATCAAATCATTAGGCGAAGGGGTTCTCATACAACAATTTGATATATGGCTTGATCGTGAACTTAAAAATAGATTATTACTATTATTATTATTATTATTATTATTATAAAAAGAAGAATGTTCCCAATTGATATAAAAAACAATATACTAGAAAATTATTTCATATGAAATTTTTTAAGATATGTAATAGTGAATGATTATCTTAATATATTTTTTTAAATATTCACTATAGATTGTAATTAAATACTTATATTAAAAATTGTTTTCAATTTTTTTTTTTATAAATTTATTATATGGTTTATTTAGCTTCAACCAATGAGATGTCATCACATGTGAACATAATTTATCTCATGAAAAATGGCTATGATAAATTTTGAAAGGTAGGCAAGGCCATTGTTATTAATCTTATGAAATCAATCTTATGTCTACATTAATTAATTTCTTTGTAGTGTTTGTTTATGATAAGTTTTTTCCATATTCAATATAATTTTGATCCATGGAAACATGAAACATGTTATAATAAGTTCACAATACTTCATGAAAATACTAAGGAAAATATGCATTATAACTATTCTCTCAATAAGAACTCAATTTTTATAGAAGATAAACAAAATATGCATTGTAACTTAAAAAAAAACAAACTAAATTACAATAATATGAATTCAAAATTTATATTGTTTTTATTCTTATGTGGTTAAACATATTCTTCTATATATTATTCATCCTTGTCCAATAACAACATAACATGTGTTAAAATAACTTCATAACACTTTAATCAATGGTGGCTTACTCAGTTGGTAAAAGTGAGGTCCTAATGTAGCCTCCACTAGGGTTCAAGTCTTACCAATGACATGATGTAAAGTCTTCTCCAAAAACGTTTTAGCATGAAATTCTCTAAAATGTGTGTTCCTAAACACAACTCATATTAAGAAAATTTGTATAGTAAAATAAGTTTCTCCCTTTATTTTGATGGATTCAAAATCCCAAACCTAGATTAAATTGTTTCCATCAACATGAAATCATTTGTATATTCAATAGAATATGTATGAATCTGGATGAATCTGCCTAAACATCATCAATGGATCTCTACAACCTGCAAACTAGGCATATAGAAAAACCATGAATTTATCTGTGTGGCAATGTTTTTTTTATATTAGATTTTGATTTGGGATTAGATAGAGATCTCATCCTCAACACAAGCTCATGGTATTTGGGAAATGCAAATAGGTGCATGAATCTGTAGCTTCCCACCTTTAACCCCTCTACATATTCTCTCTATTTTTATTTGGTATAGGAAAGAATCCCCCACCTTCCCCTGTAACTCTATATTTTATGGTCTCCATGAGAGATTGACAATGGCATTGGAAAATATGACATCCATAGAAAATAGAGAGGGTAGAGACACATCACTACATTTTCTCTCATAAGTGTGG
The DNA here is from genome assembly GCA_009831015.1 of Picea engelmannii. NCBI lineage: Eukaryota > Viridiplantae > Streptophyta > Pinopsida > Pinales > Pinaceae > Picea > Picea engelmannii. The sequence goes on along the minus strand of ML787668.1, from coordinate 100,978 downwards.
ATATGGACATCTTCAAAGAAATTTTGTCAAAGATTAATTTGGTAGAAAATGATTATAAATGGTGGAATATTAGGATTATGATCATGTAATGTTCTGTTGTCGAGACTGATTTGGAATCTAAACCCCTCTATTGCTCATTCTACAAAATCCAAAGGTATTCATTTCTCAAGGAAAACTTAGAAAAATCCCACTTGGGGAGTGGGTAAAAGGAATTTACACCATTTAAATACCTTGGAAGCATATGAGGCTAATATGGAAGAAAAGGATTTGTGTGTTATTGGAGTAAGAGTCTCTGTTATATAATTTCCTGCAATTGTTGAGTGTCAAGCATCAACACTAATGTGGTCAATGCTTAGGTGAGAGTCATATTGGATATCTTACTGTGATATAATTTCAAATTGTGCTTGTTCAACATAAGTGAAATTATGGCTAAGTAGAAGGACTTTGGGTCCTATACCTAGGACCACAGCAATAAATCTCAAAGTAATCATCATTGTTGTAATTCTCTTTTGATAAATATAGATCTACATTCTTCCCCCACCAAAATATTTAAGTTCATGAATCTATATTGTATCTTGAATGTGTTTTTGTTGATATATGTAATCTTGAGTTATTAGATTAGGAATTAATTTATGCAATATTTGATTTGTTATCTTATGAAATAATGATGAAGGTTGTTCTTGTTTTATGATTATGAAGGTGATTTAGTGAAGAGACATCGTTGTAGTTGGATCTAACAACAATCATTGGGTACATTGGACAACCAAAAAGATTAATGTATGTTTATATTTCCCTCACTCATTTACTTATGGAATTGCGTGATTATTAGATTAGGAATTAATTTATGCAATATTTGATTTGTTATCTTATGAAATAATGATGAAGGTTGTTCTTGTTTTATGATTATGAAGGTGATTTAGTGAAGAGACATCGTTGTAGTTGGATCTAACAACAATCATTGGGTACATTGGACAACCAAAAAGATTAATGTATGTTTATATTTCCCTCACTCATTTACTTATGGAATTGCGTGATTACCCCTAGAAGAAATAAGTACATTATCTACCCTTCCTATCTTCCATTGGATCACACTCGTCCAATGAGGATATTTTCTTATTCATACGTGAATTTCCATGAAAGAGTCGGGTTAGTGTGGGGGATGGGTTTAGTTTCCAACTTTAAATCCTTCTACCTTATCTTAGTAAATGGGGCAATTATTTTACCTTATTAGGGCTCGTGATGTGTAATCTTAGGAAGATATGAGCCTTGTTCCAAAAACTAAGCCAATGGAAATACCAATCATCCAAAAAGTTAACACCTTAATCATCCAAACATGGTGTAAGTCGAATCCAATAGTGAATGCACACCACATTTATTCATTGATCCAAAATGAAATATAGGAGGTAAAACCCAAGTCATATGGTTTAAAAATAAGGAAAATAGTCTTTACCCAAGGTGCACCCATTTCCCCTCCCAATGCATGGAAGAAAGCATGGGTTTGCAATGATAAAAGATAGTAGTGTGGGTTGAATGGGACCTTTGGCATACGGGGAGGGTGAAGTACATTATGAAATTAAATATTTTTCTATTATTTAGTTTAATGTAGACTTCTTTTTCAGGATCGTTCTGGAGAGCCATCAAAGATAGGGATATATTTTTCTACGCATTGATGAATTAAGAAAATTCTATCTACATATATGATTATTTTTAATGTTTTTTTAGCTACTTTCCCTAATAATTTTTACCTAATGTAAATAAATAAAATTTTATCTACATAATTGATCATTCTTTGTGTGTGTTTTTGTAATTACTCTTTTTTACTAAATTCAATCAAGTTCATCCAAGGAAAGAAATATCTAACTCAAAATTAAGTTATAACATTGAAATACTACAAAAGTATATGTGCATAAATGAAGGATTCTATCAATAAATGTAGAGAACTTCCACATTAATCCTATAAGAAGAGAAGAATAATTTAATAAAGAATGCAAATGACACAAGCAATCACACAGTACACCAATATTTTACCCTACAAACCTTTAATCGGGAAAACTAACATTCCTTTGATTTTTTTCTCTCTTGTTGTCTTATTCATTCAGAATAATAGGTTATATGTCTAACCTTGGTCCACACCTAAGACACAATCAACATCATACCCTCTTGCAAAATAAAGAACAACCTTGTATCCAAATCGGCTTACATATGCATGACCAACAACCTATTATTACCATGCATTAACATTGCAACATTAGCATTCTTACATTACCTTAAAAAAACACCGTTTACGGCCTTACACCATGCCTCTTTATAGGATTTACAACAGGGAAAATCTTAAATGTTGGTGCCCAAAAAGCAATTACAAATCGATGCATATCATTGGCTACAAATCCCACAAATCTCAAGATTCAGTTACATTCGACTCCAAGTCGGGTTTACCCATCAGTACTTCATTCGATCTATAGTCGATTGTCTCACACTCGCACTTCAACCTCTTGTCGATTAACTTTCCATCGATAACTTCGACTTCCACTTTACCCAATCGACTTCCTATACCTTTGACTTGTTGTCGATCTACCTCAACTTTGACCTTCTTTCGATCCATCTCTACTTCGACTTGTTGTCAGTGTTGTCGATCCACCTCGACTTTGACCTTCAATTGATTCATATCAACTAGAATTTCACTACAAAGAATATAACAACTCAACATTCTCCTATTTGTTGTCTTCTTTGCTGACACATGATATTCCTAAACTTTCATTCGCAGAACCAGGGAAGCGATGCCCATTTCTTCTATACACCAAGAGAACTTCACATCAGTCACAAACTTGGTTTGCACTTGAACAAACATTTCCCATGCAACGAAAGTGTAGAGCAAGTACATGTCAACACTTGAAAAGGAGCAGTGTACAACTGTCAAGAAAGTATCCGGGTATTTCTGTGGCACAAATACTCCCTTGAAAATTGTCCAATGCTCTTTTCCAAGTGTCGACATGTACCTGATCAACACTCCCACTGCATGGGAAATGGTTGGTAGAGTACAGACCGTCACATACATTAAACTACAAACTGCACTTGCATAGGGAACACATTCCATGTCCTCTATTTTTTCATGTGTCTTTGGACATTGTTTAGTAGTAATCCTTTCTCCCACTAGAATTGGCACCTTCATCGATTTGTAATACTTCATGTTGAATCATTTCATAATTGTTTCAATATACTTCATCTGATTCAACCAGAGATTTCTAGTGGCTCAATCTCTCTTAATATCCATTCCCATAAAGAAGTTAGTTGCACCGAGATCGTTCATGTTGAACTTGGAGGATACATTCTTCTTCACCTCCTTTATTGCATCCATGTTGTTTCCAATCAGAAACATGCCATCAACATGCAAATATACATATATGAAATTCACACCTTCTTCCTTGGAATATATGCAGTGATCAACTTTCTTTCTCACAAGTCCCAAACTAAGGATCTATGTGACAAACTTCTTGTACCACATCCTTGGCGATTTATCTAGACCATAAAGGGATCTTTTGAGTTTGGACACTAACTCTTGCTTTCCATTTACTACAAATCCTTCAGAATGTTTCATGTAGATTTCTTTTTCCAGTTACCCATGTAGGAACACTGTCTTCACACCCATTTTTTCTATCTCTAGATCAAATGTTGCATCCAGAAGCATTAGTAATCTAATGGAAGTTAATTTTTCAATAGGAGAAAAAATATCACCGAAGTCGACTCCCTCGACTTGGTAATATCCTTTCGCTATGAGTCAAGCTTTGAACTTCTCGACTTGTTCTGTGACATTCATCTTTTTCTTGAACACCCACTTTCTACCAATGATATTTCTTCCACTAGGTAACTTGACTAAATCCCATGTCTCTTTTATTTACAAGGATTCCATCTCTTCAACCATGGCATCCTTCCATAGTTTACCCTATGTCGGGTCAATTACCTCACTGACCGACTTGGGCTCATCGTCGATGGAAATTAATAAGAATGCAGAATGGAAGTCAGGTGGACTATATATTTTGACTATTTTTGTTACTCTTTCTAATCTCCTTACCACCTAATTCAATTGTTCCACCTCTTCCTCAGATTTAGTTGACTGATCTAAATCATCTTCTTCATTCCTTAGTTAAAACCACACCATCTCAGGATTGGTCGAAAAATCTTCCTCAGGCTTAGATTTACCTTTGAATTCTTTAAAGACCACATCTTTATTGTAAACTATTCTCCTTGATGAAGGATCCCAGAGCTTATATCCTTTCATCTCTTCTCTCTATCCGATGAAAATACATTTGACTACTTTCTTGTCTAGATTGCTCCTCTTTTCCTTGGGAACATGCACAAATGAATCACATCCAAATACTTTGAGATGTTCCACTGAAGGATTCTTACCCAACCATACCTCATTTGGAGTCGTGTCAACTAGCACCGGTGAAGGAGATATATTCACTAGATATCTTGCACTCTCGATTGCATCCACCTAGAATTCATGTGCAAGACCTACAATAATGAGCATGCTCCTTGCTTTATCCATCAATGTTATGTTCATTCTCTCGACAAATCCATTTTTTTTTGGGGTATATGGCTTTGTATTTTTGCATGCTATGCCACACTACTTACAGAACTGATCAAATTCATTTCCATATAATTCACCACCATTTTCAGTTTTCAACACTTTAATCCTCTTCTCTGTTTGGTTTTTCATAAGAGATTTAAACTCCTTAAATATCTTGAAAACTTATGATTTATTCCTCAAGAAATATATCCATGTCTTCTTGTAAAAATCATCTATGAAGGAGACATAATACAGGGATCCACCAAGTGAAGGAACTGTAACCGGGTCAAACACATCACTATGCACCAATTCTAGAATTCCATTATCCCTTGTCACTCCATATGGGAACCTCACCCGACTTTGTTTCGCATATATGAAATGTTCACAAAATTTTACTTCTAAACCACATTCAGGAAAACCTTCGACCATACCTTTTCTTTCCATAGCTCGAAGTCTTTTTTCTCCAATGTGTCCCATCCTCTCGTGCCATAACCCAGTTGGGTCAAGTCCATCATGTCTTTTCGAGTCGATTTGAATCGACTTAGCTTGATTCGAGATGATTTGTGTCGACATTGAGTTGAGTCAAGTCGCAGTCAAGTCAATTTCAAGAGAAATTTTTTTTTTTCATCCAGTCGAGTCAACATTCACTAACAACTTGTACATGGTACCAATCTAAACACCCTTCATTAAGACCATCACAACTCTGACCATATTACATGAATCCTTATGAAACATAGTATGCACACATATATTAGGTTTTTTTCCAAACCTAGAATGTGTAGCACACCTGGAAGGGTCCTTTTCCTCCCATCCTGCAGTGTTAGTTAGACTCTTCCCCGTTTGACAATTCTAGTTGTCTAGTCATCCCCCAAGAACACATCACCACCATTATATTTTTCATATTCACAGAACTATTCTTTTTGTGGTGTCATATGATAGGATTCTCTATACACGATCAACCAAACATATTGATCCGATTGTGTACTGGTTGAAGCCATATACACATCACCTCCCTTTTTTGAGGTCATCTTTCTCTCAGTTGACTGCTTCTCATCGGGTCCAACACTGCATTTTTTTTCCATCAACTTACAATCCTTTTTATAATGCCCAAATTTACCACATTTCCATCATATTCATGCCGAATGAGTCAGGGATTTATATCTACCCTTTGACTTGAACTTTCTACCAGAGAATTTTCCTTTATCTCTGTCTACTGGTTAAGCTCTCACTACCAGAGCATATTTGGTCGATCCTTCCATGTTCTTTCTTCTCATTTCTTCCAATAACAAAGAAGAAACCACATCCTCTAATGCTAGTGTGGTTGTATTTCTCCCAATAGCCAAAACTAAGCTATCCCATAAGTCTGAAAAAGAACATAATAGGCTGATACACTTCTCCTCATCAGTGATGTTTATATCCATAGACGATAACTATTTTAACACAATATTAAACGCATTTAAATTCTCAATCACCAAACTACCATCACTAATCCTCAGAAGATATAGTTTCTCTCTGAGAAACATCTTATTTACTAGATATTTTGACAGGTATAAGATTCCCATCTTGTCCCACATTTTCTTGGCCAAATATTCACCCGATAAATTTAGCAACACTGAATCTACAAGACAAAGTTGTATTGCACTTCCTTCTTTTCTTTCAAGTTTATCCCATTCTTCTGTCGACATGCCTATCATTTGGGTACCTGGACATAATGTTGTCCATTGTTCTCAATCCACAAGAAGATCTTCCATTTTAAGCTTCCAAAGCTCAAAATTCTGGCCATTGAATATTTCTATCTCTATTCTGGAACTACTCACCATTCTTTACCGAAATCTTTAACACAATTTATGACTTACAACTCTTACTGTACCTAGGGTTTATTTCTCAAATTCAAGATTTGTAGATCAAGATCTGATATACTCGCCAAAGCATTACACCGCTCTGATAACTCACTTGTCAGGGAATACCCAAGCTCTGATACCATATGTCAGGAAATGTAGAGCACTTCCACACTAATCCTAGTAGAAGAGACAAGAATTTAATCAAGAACTCAAATGACACAAGAAATCACACAATACACCAAGATTTTACCCTAGAAACCTATAACCAAGAACACCATCATTCCTTTGAGAGTTCTTCTCTCTTGTTGTCTTATTCATTCAGAATAAAAGGTTACATGTCTAACCTTGGTCCACACCTAAGACACAATTGACACAATACCCTCTTGCACAGGAAAGAATAAACTTGTAGCCAAATCAGCTTACATATGCATGACCAAAAACCTATGATTACCAATTAAAAAATTATCATTCTCACATTACCTGACAATAGAAACCTTTACAACCTTATAACACACCCCTTTATAGGCTTTACAATAGGAAAAAACTTAAAGATCCATGCCCAAAAAATGGTTATAGATCCATGCATATCATTGGATACAAATCCCACAAAGGTTACAATTCTGTTACAGTCGACTCCAAGTCAGGTTTACCAGTCAACTACTAGTCGATCCTTCATTTGGTCTCTAGTTGGTCGTCTCACTCCCGCACTTCGACCTATTTTTGATTGAATTTTTGTTAATATCTTCAACTTTGAATTTACCCAGTTGACATCCTCAACCTTCGACTTGTTGTCGATCTACCTCGACTTAGACCTTATGTTGATTCACCTCGAATTTGACTTGATGTTGATTCTTTCGATCTACCTCGACTTCGACCATCAGTCGAGTCACCTTGACTAGAATTTCACTTCAAAGAATATAACAAACCAACATATTCTACATCCTTAAAAAAAAAACCATGATGGACACATTCATCCAACCAAACAAAAACTCAAATGAGTTATTAACTCTAGCATGTTCATCCAACTTAACATAAACACAAATGATTTCATGGTAATAGAACTCTAATTGAGTATTTGAGGAAAGACTCTATCTTAGTAAAAGGAATGGTACATTCATACTAACCCTACTAAGGAACGAACAAAGAAAGATATGAAACATATATAAGGGGATGGTATGATCATCAATTCTTTCTCCATTGATAGGTGTTGATAGGTGGAAAAATTCCCTCCTATAACAAGGGATATCTACCGAATCAAAAGTCCCAACTAGACTTTTTTTTATTTTGGATAAAAGATTCCAACCAATATGTAATCTTGGTTTTCCACTCAAGAAAGTTTCTCCTTAATAAAAGAAACTTGATAATTTTATATCTTTAATTGAGATAAATGCTTTACAAATTAAAAAGTGCATATAGTAATGATTAATTCCATATAATAGAATAAATTCATAATAATAAGGAACTGTTAAACATAGTCATTGTTGTAACTAAAAGTATATTACAACAACTATGTATACGTCCCTCTTATAATCTAGGAAAAGTTTCCATATCTAGAAAACAGAGAAATTAAAGACAACAGTTTCATAGGTCAAATCCAAAATAAATTTTATCCATTCACAATATAAAAGAATAATCTTCTAATCATATACAAATTATTATTTTTATTAACTAACAATTTAAAATATGAACATAAATATAAAATAAAGAGGACAGTAATGAATGACAAGATTTGTAGAAGAAATTGATCAAATTTATGAGATTTAAACTTAAATATACCAATTATCACCAATCATAATAATAATCACAATAACAATGACACATCTTTGATTTGATATACAGTCAATCGGAAAATAACCTAGTTATGGAAAGAATTCACATAACATTTGAGTATAGGAATTTGCACAAAAATTAACAAAGATACAATATTAAAAACTTCACTTTACTCAAAAGAATATGCCAACTGCCAACAAGACTAAGGTTTTTAGAAAAAAAAATTCAAACTGATAGGAATAACAAGTTTAAATATCAATTTCAAAGACAAAAGAAAAGCAGGTGTGTAAATAAATCCCATTGGATTCCTTTGTTTAAGAAATAACTTAAAGCTCCTAGGAAGATAAATTTTCCTGCATGAAAATTCCTCCTCTTGATACCTCGTTCATGAAAATTCCTCCTCTTGATACCTCGTTCATCCTCCTTTTATCCCCTCCCTCAAGGCAAGCAGACACATCTTTTTTACGATCCAGTTGCCACCATATCTCAAAGATTTGATGCAACTATGATGCGATATAGTTGTACACTTGTAATAAGATTAATGACATATTTGTTGCGTCTAGTGACACCGTTTCTGCCAACTGTCCTTTTCGCACACGTTTTCATGAAATCTAGTTTGCACCCATGATACCATCTTTTACATGATCAGGTTGCTCCATCTGCTCATGATCTCACATGATTTCATGATCTAAAAAATATATACTTTCATGATCTTAATGGAACCATCAATTTATTTTATTATTTGACACCTTCACAATAAAAGAATAACAGTTTGGGATTTCAAAAATATGGTGAAAACCCCGTAATTCTATTAACCAGGCACTGAGAAACTGGGCATTTCGTTGGAATAATATATTGATCACACCCTGTTTACGGGTTGATGAATATATGTTAGTTGACCTGAATATACTTGGGACGTGAAAATTTTCAATAATAACACCACTTTTAATTATTAGTATTACAATAAATAACTGGATCGGGTCACTAGGTCATCGGGAAATCGAATTACTTTATTTGTTTGAATCTAGCTAAAACCTATACGATCTCTATGTGGCACCTTTCTACAATGATCTCATGGAAGATTAGGTATTCTCTTATCCTCGATGATTTTGTGCTATCAATCTGGGAAATATATGTGGTATATTTTTTTGTTATTTAGTGGCTTCCATCTCTATGATATAACAACACATCCATCCTTGATATCTTTGACACTATCTCCTCTGTTGTCAACTGATCATGAAATCCTTTGATATGATTTGGTTCGTCTTTTCTGTATCTTTTTGTCGAAAAAAATTGTTGATCTGGTGACATGTTTGTTGACCCAAATGTGTGTTAGTCTTTCAAAAATCTTTCTTTGTATATTTCCACACTTAGAAAAGTTTTCATTTTGTCGTAGGTTCATGAGACATTTTCATCCTTGTACAATTATCTACCTCTTCCAAAATGCACTATTGTATTCCACCTTATCCATTATGCACTCATATTTAGATTATTTTTTTCTCTCATGGGTTCGTCATTTTTTTTTTTTAAGTTCAAAGCCCTAGAGTCTTCAAAGAAAACTCTATTGTTCGATCACCCTTATTTTATACCAATGCTTAGAATTTTGCTTAAGTCCTTCACAGCAAGTCAAAAGGATTTCTCCATTCCATTCACTATCACCAAAACCTTTAGTTCCAACAGATCCTTTATATTTAGTGCATTTTCAGTACTTTTCTACCTCCACAACATTTTAATACTTAGACAAAATATTGAAACTCTACCGTGGGACGGTGGATTCATATTGATTTTTATTATTCTTTTCATCTACCCCTGATCCTGATTGAGTTCCTATACTTAGTCATTTTATGAGTTTGCACCGTGGGTCCGTGGGTTCACGATTACTCCATATTTTCTTCACATAAATTTGATCCTCTTCCACCCTGAGGTAAATCCTCATCTCATCTTATCACATTCTCCAATGAATATTTAATGTGAATCTCACGGAGATAACAAATGGTTAAGTCTAAAAAGACCATAATTAATTGCATTGTTCTTGAGACTTCCATTCATTAATTCCAACATAGTTTTGTATTAACAATTCTTACGACTAAAGGCTTCAAAGTATTTTATAATAAAAGGGATTACTTTGATAACAATGTTTTGAAAAAAATAATTGCGCAATAGTTTACCAACTTCACTTAGCATGAAAACCAGAAGGACAGAGAAATTATGCGGAGATACACTCAATACTTTTGGATGAGAGGACTAGAAATTCTAGTGGTCAAGAGCCTACAAGTATTATTCGACATTTTTCGCTCCTTAAGATAAGTTCTAATTATATTTGAACATCGATGATTGCTTCTTGGTGTATATAGAATTTTTAGAGAATCCAACAGATAATTCATCTTCAGGGCCCAATTTATTTAAGCCCTTTTGTTTTTAGAAGAATGCTTAGACCTCCAAAGACAACGATTACGTTTAAATATGATTAAGAAAAGAGGTATTGAAGGGGAGAAATGGTGGAATCAAGATCTTGCAAGAATATCTTGAAGATCTGGCCACAATGCTAGAAGACTTATCAACTATCTAGGTTAACTTGCTAAGGTACCCCTACTGAGAAATGGTGTGGATTTTCGCTAGGGTCGCTCGACAATAATCAATTGCTACAATTCCTCTTATGGATTTGTACATATTATATTTATCCATTAATGGAAAAGTTGTTTTCGATTGGGCGAAGATTATTTCTGGTGAACTATCTTTTCAATTATCAAATTTTACAAAGAACAATAAATTCTATATGTCCTTGCATTTAATCTTTGTTTTCACATACTATCATGTTTTAAAAGGGTTGCATTTAGTAAAAGATGTCAATTGCAAAATTCACCGAGTTCACACATGGTACCCTGCCTTAGGGAAACAAAAGGCTATGTACCATTTTTACGAAGTGCATAATTCATTTACCTTTCCATTTAAGAAGCTCGTTTTGGGTCAAGTACCTCATGACTGTCTTTAGAAGCAACAACATTTCTAGAAAAAAGAGGAAATTTCAAGGCAATGGAACAATTTAGTGTCATCCGGGTTTATTTCTCTAAATAAAAACCATCATACCTTCCATATTATATATCAGATAAAATGTTTGTAGCACAAGTGTGGAGAAATATATATATATATATATATATATGCTCATTTCCTCCTTGAAAAAAGGAAAAGGAAATTTATCCCTCTTCCCTGGAATATTGGAGAAATTATATTGAAAAGCATTACAAACATTGGTGAATTTTTTGTTCAATTTGACCAATTTAAATTGAAGTTACCATATGAAGTCAAAGGGTTTGACCCTTACCAAAAATTCATGAATCATATGATTTATGTGGGGCACAATGTTTCATTTTCAAATACTTTTTTATTTGAAGAAGAAGAAGGGGATAATGAGATTCCTCAAGAATTTCCCATTGAAAGGAATCAATAAGATATTGAAATTGTGGTCAACACTATTGAACCACATTCACAACATGGAAAAGTTGTAAATGAAAGGACTACATAGACTTCTAATGTTTCACAAAAAAGTAGTCCATCAAAACAAAGAACCCAAACTAAAGCTCAAGAGAAGAGTACATCTTCAATAGAAAACTTCAATGACAAAGGTGACCCTAAACCTCCTAGGAGAATTATAAAGCAACCTCATAAGATTCCATTTACTAAGAGAAAAATACAAACAAATCCACAAGAGGAGAACAAGATCAAATTTGAATATTAAATTCACTCTTGAAGACATGGATCTAGATGCAAACATTGAGGACATATAATTCCTTGATGACGAGAAATGAGTGCAAGAAAGTAGAGAAGTTTTGACAGAACTGGTCACACAAGAACCAATTTTATTTGAGGATGAATCCATGACCCTGCATAGCACTCAGTTTGATAAAGTTTCAAAGCAATTAGTTTTTGAGAAAACGAATGCAAGAAATAGAAAGGCTCAAGGAAATATAAGCTCAACACTTGACCTAAATGGATTTCCACCATTAAGAATTGTGTAGATCCATGACGCTATAGGTGAAGACCTTAAAATGTATGTTGGTGAGATGGAGAGTGAAAATGTTACTATCAAAGACAATATTAGAGAATTGGATATTTCCTTAATGCCCCCACCCATATTCGCTAGCCAAATCTATACAATGCATCCATGGAAGACTCTTCATGGAACACCCGATTCTAGTTCAAAATTAAGAGGGACATATGTTGGCATGTGCATGCGGATAGGTTAAAGACCCTGGGTTCAAGGTAAGTTTTCCAAAAAAACCCTACAGATACCAGCCCTTTTGGCATCACCTGCGAGTAGGCGAAGTCACACCCGAGGTATCCTTATGGGGATTGCAGGAACCAAGATTCTGCAATGGTGAGGGAACAATGAAAGACCCTCCTTGTCAGATATAACATACCCTTTCATGCATTGTATTCTATTTAATATTTCCTCATTGCTTGATTATTTATGTGTATCAGGTTAGATACTTATCAATTACCAGTTAAACGCACATTTAACTGTTACTGCTCATGAATCTTTCAACATTATCATTAAAGATAAACATTCATCATAGGAAAATAAAATAGCAACATCACACATACATGAAATAACCTTTTGTAAACATGAATAACTATTTCACAACATAACGCGACAAAGTATTACCATGGTTCACCTCCTCCTGGGCTACGTTCACAAATATTTGCTTCTTTATTATAGTTAAGGTATTCTAGTGTGCTCGGTGCTACAATATATTTTCAATATAGATTCCATTGGTTACATTCATTTATTCTTTACATAGAATCTCCTACAATCACAACAATCAATCTCATATTTTTGTTTCCGTGGTTGTCGCTTCGACCTCTGAAGTTATCCTCTACTCTCCCAGAATTATTTCTAACCTCCCTGAATCTCTCTTCAATTCTAAACTTTCTTCCCTTTTACCTCGGGTTTTCTTGCCAACTCAGAATGGGTTGTCTCCCACTCCTGCTTCGTTCTTAACAACTCATTTTGAGCTAGATACAACTCATGCTCAACTAGTTTTCCCATATTTTACGGGATCGTGTTCCTTCATGTCTCCCCTCTTCTTCTCTTTGTTCTCTCTTCCTTCTTGATCTTCTTAGTCATGCATATTTTCTTTGTGCATCGTTTCTTCTCTATGTTCTCTATTTGACCTACCTTCCCAACAAAATCAAACCTACTTTTTGTAGTTATAAGGTATGTTGGGAAAACTATTGAGAAGATAATGTCTTTAATTCTAGAGACATGGGAACTAGTGAATAGTTTTATTTCTTTATCATAAAAAATGACAAATTTGAAACACTTCCTTCAATTTGGCTTGGAAAATGATGAGGATTTTTTTAAAGGGTAAAATACTGCTTTTGTTATTAAGGTTTCAAACATGAGTGAAGTTAAAGGAAAATAAGAAGACCTACCCTCCCTAGTCTATATAAAACAATTAAAATCTTGTTGGATTAAAAGAATAAAATGTTTAAAGGAAATACTGGTTGATTTTGACACTATAAGTGTCAAGAGGGGAGAATGTTATTTAAATTTAGTTGATATGGATCTATCTTGAACAACCCGAGAATTTGATGACCCGAAGATAATTTTAAATTCTTTATTCATGTCCAAGGAGCAATTCGACGAAAAATTGGAATCATTGAAATCAGCATCGACCGAAAGATTTAATAGTTTAACGGAGTATTCAGAGTTTGAAGTAGAAAGTTGGTTAGTCAATTATGTCAACAATAATGAGGATATACAAGATACTTTACATCAAATTTTTATTTACTACCGAGAAACAAATTATTCATTATTCGACATAAGAATAAAGCAAGAAATAATTTTCACACCTATGAGGGATTATATTGAGAATTGGTTAAAGAATGATTTAATCAAAATAAATGAAGAAGATCAATAAGTGGCAGTTAAAACCGGTCAAATAATCCTCCCACGTGAGAATATGAAAGGAACATTGACAAATAGATAACGAGAAAGAGAAATCATCTTGTCGTTCCTAAGAAAACATAACCAATTTCCTATCACTTCTTTCTTTCATCTTTTCAATTTCATCCCTCTTCCACTTTCATTTTATGGTCCATGGAAGCCCCATCCTAGTCCATTTGGATGAATTTTATTTTTATTTTATTAACAAACTATTATTTTTTGAACTCCCAAGAGAACTATTTTGGGGTGTAATTTCAATTATTTCTCACACTCTAAGTTATTGAGCATGGGATGTTTGAAGTGCACCTATCATATTTTCTCCCATTTTGAATAAAACACTGTTTTGAATTTATCTCAATTGTGGAACTTTGTCTTTCCTTCTTATGAATGTGATCAAAAGTATGATATTGTGATGGATGTAAGAATCATATTATTTTTCATGTAATGGTTATTTAATTATATACAATATTTTGCATGATTTATATTTTAGTGTTTAAAGATTCCTAGTCCTATT
>ML787668.1:49163-74491 GCA_009831015.1 Picea engelmannii | reverse complement strand
ATCGATCCTCTATACTTAGTTTATTTTGAATACTTTTCTACCTCCATGACATTTCAATAATTATCCAAAATCTTCAAACTCTACCACAGGACCACATGTTCACATTGATTTGTTTTGTTCTTGTCATCTACCCTCTATCCTAACTGAGTTCCTATACTTAGTCATTTTTAGAGTTTGCACCAAGGGTCTATGGGTCAGCGGGGTCATGATTACTCCATATTTTCTTCACATATATTCGATCCTCTGCCACCTCATGCTAAATCCTCGTCTCATATTGTCACCTTCTCTTATGAATATTTAATGTGAATATCGTAGAGATAAAAAATGGTTAAGTCTAAAAAGGTCGTAATTAATGACTTTGTTCTCGATACTTCCATCCATTAATTCCAATATCGTTTCAGATTAAAAATTATTCAAGCCAGGGGTGGCAGGTGCGGGGTAGTCATCTATGACTCTGATGGAAAAAAAGTAGTAGTTTTTTCTTGGGGTTTGGGAAAAAAAAAACAATAATAGAGCATAAACTCTAACAGTGTTCACAGGTTTAAAAATTGCACATTCACGAAGCATTCAAACCCTTGTGGTGATAAGGGACTCTGAGATAGTTATAAAGGACCTCCTTGGACTCTCAACCACTATTGCTCAGCCTTCTAGTGGTCTCTGCTCATGAACCAATTCTTTGAAACAACTATTCCACAGAGCCCACTATTTCCACATCCTCTGCTCTCAAAACATAGAAGCTCACCATTTAGCTAAATCAAAAAAATATTTAGAACAGGGCCAACTCATTATTAATCAATTTCCTTTGCATGCCTGGCTCCCTTAACTTTCATCAGTTTCATTGTCTACCCTACACAAACATGGATCTAGTCCCCTCAAAATCTAACTCAGTCCTATCCCCCCCTCTTCCCCCATCCCCCACGTTTTCCCTTCCCCCCAACCCCCCGTTCCCCCTCATTCCTTCCACCTCTCCCCCCTGCCCACCACTCTCCCTCGTGGGACCCCTCCTCTCCCACTTGCTCTTCTGGTCCCCCCTCCTTGGCACGTGGCCCCCTTCTTCATACCATGTGCCCCTCTCCCTTCTCCCCATGCCACCCCCTTAGCCTCTTGTCCTTCCTATTAATCCCACAGAGATTCACTCATACCTTTTGATGCACTACCTTATTTCCATGGCGTCACCTCCATCGTTCTTCCCTGTGTGAACTCAACTCGGATCGTGGGTGTTTCTGGTATCATTTTCCATTAAGGGTACATTGTTTCTGCAATTATGGCTCCTCCTTCTTGTGTTCAACGCCAATACATTGAAACACAGGGCTATTCTCTTGCATTTTGGTATGTTTTCTCTTCCTTCCTTTTCCATTTTCTTTCATCAATTCTACAATTCTTTTTTGACCAGCCTGATCTTGAGCCTCTCCATCAAAATGTGGAGAATATCCAGAGCTCCTTGCTCTTGCCCGACATTTGTCTTGGAGGATATCCAAGAACAGTTTCGCTCACTGTGTGTGGATTTCAAACAAGCAGAGGAGCGCACAGACACTAGACACCGTGAATTTCAACAAGAAAATCAAGGATTGCAAGAGGAACTGGTGAATCTGCAAGCCCAACTACACCAACAAGAACTACGACACAATTATGAATGTGCAATTTCCCTTAGAGGAATTAATAAAAATACAAGGAAAATTGGAGTAGTTTCTCAACAATTGAAAAATCTTCTAAACCATCCTCAACAACCAAAGAACTCTAATGGATTAGTTGGGTCAAGGATCCCTTCAATCTTCCATTCAGCTGCCAGTAATGAACATCCCTTGGCCCCTCCTGCACCAACACTAGTCCCCGTATAGCCAAACCCAATTGAAGGAATTCACCATCCAAAGGCGAATACAGTCGCACATCAAGAAGATCCACAGGAGGATTCAGAGTCTTTTCAAAATCTTTAGTTAGGTTTTCAATGAAATGCAATTTTTTGTTAATTTTGAACATGTTTGTAGCCATTTTCACATGGAAAAATAGCAGTTCTTTTGGGCTGGTTGTAGAAACTTCTTTATTATTCCAAAGAAAGTTATCTTTTCAGGAGGTATGAAAATATTTCACTACTCTGCCATATGTATTTTTGAAAACTATTGATCTTTTTTAATATATAAAATCCCAACTGTTTCTGTTAAAAATAAATAAAATTATTCAAACTAAAGGATTCAAAGTGTTGTATAGTAAATGGTATAAATTTGATAACAACATTTTGAAAGTAATTGCATAATAGTTTGCTAACATCACTTACCATGACAATGAGAAGGAGAGAGCAGTTTTGTGGAGATACACTCAATACTTTTGGACGAGAGGACCATAAATTCCAATGTTCAAGAGCCTACAAGTATTATTCAACATTGTTGCTCCCTGAGAAAATTTCTAATCATATTTGAAAGTTCATGATTGTATCAGTAGGTTGTGTTCCTGAAGTATTCGACTGCAAAGAACAGGTTTCTTTGTGTATAGAGAAGTTTGATAAAAACTAATGGATAATTTAGCTTCAGGGTGAATTGATCCATATTATTTTGAGAACGAAATGAAAGAAGAAATATAACAGAGAAATAAGAAGGAGATACACATATACATTTCAAGGAACACAATAATATTGTAAAACACATATTCTATTAATGACTTTTTGGAATACAAAAGAATGTAAAATGAAAAGCACACAAGCTAGCTAGAATGGCGGTAGCTTATCTTTGAAGATAGATGTGTCAACTATATCATTCGCAAGAAGATGATTACAATGAGGCTCAAAGGTATTTTTAACATAAATCATAAATGAGAAAACCCTAAACATCCAAAACCCTAAACCCGAAAGATGAAACACCAAAAGGTTTGTGGGCCCCGATGGGGGTAGTTGATACGTCAACTTCCCAAGGGTGAAAATTTTGCATACGATCTCTGTTTGGGGCACTCTGTACCCCATTGAAAAGGTATAGCCGAGGAGTACACATTATGAACAACCCAACACATCCCATTAGGGATCTGTAGGGCCTTTCCAAGTCAAAAAAACGTTGTTTAGGTCCTCAAAATGGCCCTGGAAGTTTGGTACCCGAAAAATTGTAGAAAAACTGCCAAGATGCAAACTGCAACTTGAGCTAGTGGAATAGGTGGGAAGAAACCAATGTCCATTTGGATCAGTCCTCCCCCCTTAGGAAGAAATGGTCTCCATTGTGTCAAGTTCCTCCATCATATGGGGAAACTTCTATTGAATCTAACTCCTGGTGAGCCACTTGCGCTAATGAATAAATTGTCCTACTTTGATGACCTAATGGAGTTGGATTTTATATTGACGGGTTCCATTCATATTGTTGTCCATGATTCTATTAGCTATATCCTATTAAATGCAGTTAGGATTGATTTATGTAGGGGCCAAGTGCTTGACCACATCTGAAGTGTCTATGAGAGGTGGAAAATATGATCGAAGCAGTTCCACATTAAATATTGGGAGCAAGCCAAGGAAAGGAGGAATACTTAATTCAAAATCATTCTCAACCAAAACCTTGGTAATGTTGTAAGACCTATATCGGGGTGGGAGTATCTTCATATGGGGTCATGCGAGGTGCTCTTTTTGTGAATGCAACAATACCTTATCTCCCACCTGAAGCGTGTGTGATACCCAATGTTGATCCTGGTGTTCTTGTACTTGGCATTGGCTTTCTATAAAATATCATGAACTTGTTGTTGGATGTGCTAGATTCACTCAAAAATTTTGGTTTATCGATCAACCTCAATCTAAGAATGGGAGGACTCTTCGTATGTAGCTGCAATGGGAAAAGCTACATCAATGCAGGGGGGCAATAGTTGGAGCGCCAAGCACACCTAAAAATGGTTGTGGCTAATAGAGTTATGGAGGGATATATTGTAGCTATGTTGAACATAAGGAATGATTTCATCCCATGTGTGGATGTTTGGAATTGTACATCCTTGGGTTATAAACAATCATCCTATTGACTACATCTATTTTTCCATCAATATGTGGGTGGAAGGAATTCTATTAGGTCATCTTGGTGTCCATCATTGACCATAAGTTGGACCAAAAAGTGATTAGGAACCCATTGTATTGATCTAAGATAATGGTTCATGGGATCCCAACATGAACCCAAACATGTTCAAAGAAAACCCATAAAAGACTTTGGTGCTGGCCTCAGTTGTGATGCTCTTCTTGTAAGGTGCCAAAATTTCCATCTTAGAGAATCAATCAACGACCATGAATACAAAGTCATTCCCATGCTTGTTTTAAGGTACAACAAACATGTAATTCATGGAAATGGATTCCCAAGTCCTAAATGGAGTAGGAAGAGGGGTGTATAGCCCCTATTTCTTAATCGCAGGCTTTGAAATGGAAAAGGCAGTGCAAGATCTGATGTACTTGTGGACATATTTTCGAAGCTTCAGTGAAACAAATTATTTTGAAGTAATACAATTGTTTTGTATACACAAAAATATCATGTTTCCTGGCTGTAATGAGCTTCCCATACTAGCTTTGCATGCTCTCTTGAAGTAACACAGATATGGATCAGATGGAATAACAATGAATCCTAGAGATGAAACTCTAGAACTATTTTTCTTGCACTCATTGTCTGATATTAAACAAAAAATTTAGAGTCATTATTGCATAATTGTGGCCACCTATATGTTTGATTCCTATAGGAGTTAAGAACTATGGTTAGTGCCACAACCAAGAGTTGAATGAGGAAATCTATGACATGGTTGGGGCTTCCTTTTTTGTACTCAATGTTCAAGTGGAATTGTTGTAGGTATGTGGACCACTTTTGATGGAGATCATTATGTAACTTTCCTTGTGTTTGTAAGAATTTTGGAGGCTTGTGATCAGTGTGGATGATCATTTCCTTCCCCAGAATGTAATTCTTCCACTGTCAACATGCCTGTAAAATGGAGTACATCTCTTTGTCGTAGGTGGGGTATCTGTGAACAACATTAGATAGTGTTTCATTTTGATAGGCTGTGAGATTCCCATGTTGTGTGAGGGCTACACCGATAGCATGATATGAGGCATCTATCTCAATCTCAAATGGTTGTTTCAGGTCTGGAAGAATATGGAATGGTACTGAGTAAAGGTAGAATTTCAAATCCTCGAATGCTTTCTGTTGGGGCGCAACAAAGACAAACTTATCCTTTGCTCCACCATTGGTCACCTGGCTTAGGAACCAAGCGATATGAGAGAACCCCAACACAAACCATTGATAGAAATTGGCAAAGCCCAAGAAGCTACAGAGCTAGTTCATTGTCTTTAGGGATGGCCAATCACAGATGACTTGGATCTTGGTTGGATCCACATGTACACCCTACTCATCCACAATTTATCCCAAATATTGGATTATCTGCATTCCAAATGAACACTTCTACAAATTTTCATATAACTTGTGCAATCACAGGGTGTCCAATACTTGTTGAATATGCTTCAAATGTTCCTCCCAAGTTTTGTTGAATATGAGGATTTCATCCAGATACATGACCACAAAGGAGTTTTTGAATGGTCGCAATATGTCATACATCATCCACATAAATGTGGACGAGGAATTATTCAAGTCGAAATGAATTACCATCCACTTGAATATACCTTATTTAGACTTGAACGATGTCTTCCATACATTAGTTTTCTCAATCAACAACTGGTGGTAGCCTAACTTCAGATCAATCTTACTGAAAATATTGGCTCCTTTCTGTTGATCGAGAATATCATCAATTTGAGGGATTCGATACTGGTTGTTGACTGTGAAATTTTTCATGGATATGTAATCAATAGAAAGTCACCATGTCCCATCCTTCTTATGTACCAACATAAGTGGGCTCCCATAAGGTGAGGAACTTGGTCTGATGTTCCCCTTGAAAATTAGCTCTTTGATATAGCATGTAATTCTTTTAATTTCTTTGAATAAATTGTCAAATAAATTGAGTGTCTTTCCTAAAAGTGCACAACCACCAAAATAGGTGAGGAAAATATGTCTTTATGTTCTTCTACTATCTTTTCCACTTGCTTCTATTGTGTATACTGACCCTATGCATAGGTTTTGGAGGTTGTAGTTACATTTCATTCACCTTCCAACTGAACCATAAGGAGGAAAAATATCCCATTCTGAGAGACCACCATTTTTCACTACTTCACAGATATCAAAGAGACTGTAGTAGTTGGGACTGCCTCTGGTACCCTGTAGAGTTAAACTCCCAAAGTAATAATGACACCACGAGGCCTAGATTCATCAACAACATGGCACTTCCACATATATAGTTATCCTAACAAAACATAAAAAAACTTCATGGGGGAAAACATCACATAATATCTCATCTTTGAATGGTTTGATGTTGTATTCAAGGCGACATTGTTGGCTGACGTGAATTTCTCGTCCATGGCTTAGCCAACCGATGATGTATGAGGATAGAATTCCATTGTTAGGTTCAACCTCTTGACAACCTCAATTGATATTAGGTTCTTCTGTATCTCATTTTCAACAATGAAATGGAGTGGGGTCCCCTTCACCCTCATCTATGAGAGAAAGAGGTGTTCCCCTTCTTCAAGATCCTCTGGTTCCTATGTCTAGGATTTTTTGGTAGCGATGACGACACTGGGTTCTGCATTAATGATCTGTTTTTCCTTTTCAAATTTTGAATCAGAATCCAATTCAACATATGACCCTAAGGATTTCATATTAGACAACAATTATTGTTTTGAGAGACATTCATCAGTATTATTCCAAGGGATTTTATGGAACTTGCACCATTTTCCAGTTTTCTTCTTCAACTTCCCATTACCCTTCTTTGTTGGTATCTTGGTCTGGTTGTCCTAGGATTGTACATCCTCACTTTATCTGTTTCCTTGGGAGTTAGGTCCCCCCTTACGATACTTCAGTTGTTGCAGATTTGCAGACCTGAAATGTTGCTTCTTCCACTGCTTAAATTTTTTCTCGATTTTGACAGCATATGGATAAGCGGCTCCCAATGACAAGATGTCCATAAAATCCATTTCGTTTTGGATATACCTATGTAGAGCCCTACAATATTTAAGAACCATATTTCAATCAAATTATTTTATACCCAACTTGGTGTGCAAGGTATGGAAGGTATTTTTGAGCTCCAAAATTATTTGGCCCCTCTCTTGACGCAGTGTGGTCCATCTCATGTACTAGTCATCATAGTTTTCAATGGGGCAATATTGTTCCTTGAGGGAATAAAAAATATCCACCCAAGTAGGTGTTGGCCCTAAAATTGAAGACTCATCCTTCACATGTTTCTCACAGTAAGTATCCCACCAATCTCTAACATTTGGAATGGCCTTAAGGAGAACACAGGTGATGTTTTCACTGTTTGAAAAATTTTGGACAAAGAAATAACCCTCCACTAGACTTAACCATTTTTCCAAATCATAGGTTTATAGATATCCTTAAAATAAAGGAATACCAAAGCTAACTTGTACCTTAAAGGGTTTCACACCTCCAAAGTGATTGTTGGTTGAATGTTCCTCATTTTGTTCGACAATCATCGAAGGATTTAGGATAAAGTGTCCATCCTTTCATTCCTATGTCGTGTGAGGGATTCCTTGAGAAACAGTTTGATAGGATATCATGATTCGTCATCCCTCTTTTATTCCACCATGGGACATTTCTTGGGTAGTAAAGAGTATTTTTCCTCAATAGAAACAATATCGAGACCCAACCCTCTATACCCTAACCTCATCGGGGACATGCACTAAGAACGACAAGGAGCAGTCTCCTCTGATACCATTGATCCAGATTATTTTGAGAAATACATGAAGGTAGAAATATAACATAGATATGACAAGGAGATAAATAGAGATATTTCAAGGAACACATTAATATAGTAAAACTCAGATTCTATTAATGATTCCGTGGAATACAAAAGACTATAAAATGAAAATCACACAAGCTAGCTAGAATGGTGGTAGCTTATCTATGAAGAGAGATGTGTTGACTATGCTCATTCACAAGAAATTAATTAAAATGAGGTTCCAAAGGAACTTTTAACATAAAACATAAATTAAAAAACCCTCATCATTTGAAACTCTAACCCCGAAAAATCAAGCGCCAAAAGGTTTGTGAGCCTTGATGGTAGTAGTTGATACGTCAACTTCCCAAGGGTGCAAATTTTGCATATGATCTCCATTTGGGGTGCTTGGTACCATATCAAAAAGTTATATATGAGGTGTACACATTGCAAATGACCAATACATCCCAACAATATTTAGTCAGTTGCTTCCAAGACGAAAATACGTTGTTTAGGGCCTCAAAACAGCCCCAAACGTTTGGGACCCGAAAAACTGTAGAAAAACTGCCAAGATGGAAACTACAGCTTGAGCCAGTGGAATAGGTGGGAAAACATCGATGTCCACATGGATCATGGATCCCCATTTTCTTTAAGACATTTTTTTTTCAAAAGAATTATTAGACTTCCAAAGCCAACGATTATATTTAAAGGGGATGAAGCTAAAGAGTTCTTGAAGGGGAGAAATGGTGGAATGAATCTCTTGCAAGGATATATTTAATATCTAGCCATAATGCTAGAAGAATTACTGTCTAGCTAAGGTATCCCTACCGATAAATGGCATGGATTTTCTCTAGGTTTGTTGGACAAAAATCAACTGCTACAATTCCTCGTATGGATCTGTACATATTATATTTCTCCATTCATGAAAAAACAGTTTTCGATTGGGAGAATATTGCTTCTGGTGATCTTTTCAATTATCAATTTTTAGAAAAAAAAATAAATTCTATATGTACTTGTATTTAATATTTTCTATCACATATTGTCATGTTTTTAAAGGGTTGTATTTAGAAAAATATGTTAATTGCAAAATTGACCCAGTTCACACATGGTACCCTTCCTTATGAAGAAAAAAAAGGCTACATACCATTTTTACAAAGTGCATAATTCATTTGTTTCTCCTTTTAAGATGTTGGTTTTTGGGTCAAGTACCTCAAGACTATATTTAGAAGCGGCGACATTTCTAGAAAAAGAGGAAATTTTGAGCCAATGGAACAATTTAGTGTCATCTAGGTTTATTTTTCTAAAGAAAAACCATCATACCTTCCATACTATGTGTCAGATAAAATGTTTATAGCATAAGTGTGCAGAGAATATAGATTTTGGGTTCATTTCTTCCTTGAAAAACATAAAAAGAAATGTATCCCTCTTCCCTAGAAGATTGGAGAAATTGTATTGGAAAGCATTACAAACATTGATGATTTTTCTTTTCAATTTGACTAATTAACTTGAAATTAGCATATGAATTCAAAGGGTTCAAACCTTAAAATAAATGAAATAATCATATGATTTATGTGGGGTACAATGTTGCATTTGAAAAAAAAATTTAATTTGAATAAAAACAAGGGGATAACTAGATTCCTCAGACACTTCACACTGAAAGGAATCATGAATATATTGAAACTATGGTCAGCACCAATGGACCACGTTGATAATGTGGAAACGTTGGAAATGAAATGACTACAGGACATTCCATTTTTTTACAAAAATCTAGTCCATCAAAATAGATAACCCAACCTACAATGAAAGAGTAGAAGAAATAATTAATTTACAACTCTGATGACAGAGGTTAGACTAACCCTCCTATGGGAAGTTTGTAGCGACCTCATAAGATTAAAGTTACTAAGGGAAAAATACAAACAAATTACCAAGAGGAGAACAATATATAACCTAAAGATGAAATTTCTCTCGAAGACATGGATCTCGATGCAAGAATTGAGGACATAGAATTCCCTAATGACGAGCAAAGAGTGAAAGAAAGAAGAGAAGTTGCAACAGAATTGGTCACACAAGAACCATTTTTATTTGAGGAGGAATCCACGGCTCTGCATAATGACATGTTTGATAAAGTTTCAAAGAAATTAGTTTTTGAGAAAACTAATACAAGAAATAAAAAGGCTCAAGGAAAGATACTCTTGGAACTTGACCTAAATGGGGTTCCACCATAAATAATTGTGCAGATACATGAGGATACAGGTGAATCCATTAAAATTTATGTTGGTGAAATGGAGAGTGAAAAGTATACTCTCAGATACAGGATTAGATAATTGGAGATTGCCTTAATGCCCCCACCCATATTCATTATCCCAATCGCTACAATGCAGCCATAGAATACTCTTGATAGAAGAAGAAAGTATACTTCAAAATTAAGAGGGACATCGAACCTACTTGTTGCAGTTAAAAGGTATGTTGGAAAAAATAATAATAAGAGAATGTATTTAATTCTTGAGACATGGGAACTAGTGAATAGTTTTATTTCTTTCCCATAAAAAATGACAAATTTGAAACAGTTCCTTCAAGTTGATTTGGAAAATCATGAGTTTTATCAAGGGAAAATTACTACTTTTGTTATTAAAGTTTCAAACATGAGTAAACTTGAAAGAAAAGAAGAATATCTACCCTCCTTGGTTCATATAAAACAATTAAAATCTTTTTGGATTAAAAGAATAAAATGTTTAAAGGAAATATTGGTTGATTTTGACACTATAAGTGTCAAGAGGGGAGAATGTTATTTAAAGTTAGTTGTGTTGGATCTATATGGAACAACTAGAGAATTCAATGACCCAAATATAATTTTAAATTCTATATTCATGTTCAAGGAGCAATTCAAGGAAGAAATGGAATCATTAAAATCTACATTGGTCGAAATATTTTACAGTTTAATAGAGTATTCAGAGTTTGAAGTAGAAATTTGGTTAGTCAATTTTGTAAACAAGAATGAGGATATAGAAGATACTTTACATTAAATTTCAATTGACTAATGAGAAATATAGGATTCATTATTCAACATAGGAGTAAATCAAGAAATAATTGTCGCACCTATGAGGGATTATATTGCGAATTAGTTAGAGAATGATTTAATCAAAATAAATGAAGAAAATAAAGAATTGGTAGTTACAACCAATCAAAGAATCCCAACACAAGAGAATCTAAAATGATCTTCGGTGAACAAATAATGAGTGAGATAAATCCATCACAGTGATTAAAGTGATCACATCATTCTCTATTCATTTTCTCTTCTTGTTTAGGAATCATCGAGTTGTGTGTTGTCATTCCTGGGGAAAAATAACTGATTTCTGATCATTTATTTCTTTCTTCTTTTCAGGTTCATCCTTGTTCCACTTTTATTTTATGGTCCACGAGAGCCCCATCCGAGTCCATTTGGACCAATTCTATTTTTATTTTATTTACAAACTATTAAAGACTACTATTTTTTGAACTCCCAAGAGAATTATTTTGGGGTGTAATTTCAATTACTTCTCAAACTCTAAGTTATTGAGCATGGGATGTTTGAAGTGCACCTATCATATTATCTCCTATTTTGAATGCAATACTTTTTTAAAGTTCTCTCAATTGTGGAGATTTGTCTTTCCTTCTTATGAATGTGATCAAAATTATGAAGTTGTGATAGATGTCAGAATTATATTATTTTTCATATAATGGTTATTTATTTTTGTACACTATTTTTCATATTTTGTATTTTAGTCTTTAATGATTCTTGTTCCTCTTCTCAGGAATTCTATTTGTGAATATTTTATCTTTAAATCTATATTATTTTATATTTTGTTGAGAAATAAATATTTGGGTTTCTTTTAAGTACCCCCTATTTCAGTATTTCAATCATCAAGATAAATATTTCAACAAAAGAGGAGTACCACCTCTATAAAAACACAAGGGGATTAATATCCTCATGCGGTTGTTTTTTGGATCTTGACCAATATAAACATCAACAATGTTGCAATCCATTAGAAACATTGCAAATTTGGTTTGTTGGTTGTGGCCTCATGTTCACATGCAATCATCTCTTTCTCAATGTGGGTTCTAGTAGCATTCATTTCCATGTTCTAAGGCTCTATTTCCATGATCTAGTGCGATGTTTCAAAGCGACGCATTTTAATGTGAAAAATTCAATACCTAGCGATCTCATTTTTTGACTCTTAATTGGAACCTACACAAAGAATTATTTCATGAAAAGTGCAATGTAAAAGAGTGGCAACAAACTTTGGTAAAAAAAAAATCATCTTAATATTTAGATTGGTTTCTCTATCTTAATTCACTTTCTAACCCATAGGATTGGGAAAATAATGACAAACTTGAAATTGATGTTGCTCTTGATATGCATATTGCTAAAGATATTATCTCATTAGTTTATGTTGATTCAAGTTATAATTCTATTGAGTTCGCTAATAATGTTGGAATTATCATACAACGACACATGTTAGATATACAGTTTTAGGAACAATAGGATGAATCTGAGGATTTAAATACTATATCAAACATTGAAACTGAAACACTTATTGAAGGAGATATGGTGGAATATGACTCAATACCTTATTCTCAAGTAGGCCTCAAAATTGAAGGTGTAATTGATGGCTATATTAATGGTGATATCACATTTTATTCTTTTGATACTAAACAAGGTCCCATTTTTTTGACAGTGAACTTATCATTAAATCAAGGTTTTCATGATAACGTTTCCCTTGAAGTAGTTAATGAAGGTTTTTCTATTAAAAGGGGAGGATTTAGATATTTACATTCTTAAAACTTCTACTCTTTGTATCCCGATCTATTTGTTGACCATATTATACATAAAGGGATTTAGAATTTTCATGATAAAACTACTTTATGGTTATATTTTAGTTTGATGCAAAGTGAGGGAAACATTTCTTACAAGAATAAGGTAAATTTTGTCATTCAATTTAATTCATTTCAATATTATGAAGAAGAAAGTGATATTTTTAGGAACACAACCTATGAAACACATGCGTTATTATTTAGTTCATTTGATGTCATTAGAAATGCTAACCTATTTTGTAAGTTGGAAAGGGACAAAATCATTTCTCAAGTTGTATTAGATATCGATGATACCGAGGCACTTCAATGCAAGGTGATGGTTATATCAAGATCTCATGTCATCAATTCCAAATTTTAACATAGAAGGAAAATTGAATTAATTTACTGCAAGGTAATGATTATGTCAAACTCTCATTTTGTTTCTTTTCAATTTAAAAATGATGGCATTTATTTAAAGAAAACATTCTCCATCATGCCCCTTTCTGAATTTTCAAATCATGATCCTGATGATATATGTATTTTCTGCATCAGTCTGGAGAGCCATCAAGGATAGGGATATGTATGTCTATGTATTGATGACTTAAGTGAATTCTATCAAAATATATGATTACTTTTGATGTTTTTTTGAACTGCTTTCCCTAGGAATTTACCTAATGAAGATACCTAAAAATTTGATCTACATAATTGGTCATTCTTTATATATATGTAATTACTCTTTTATACTAAGTTCAATCAAGGTCATCTGAGGAATGCAATATCTAACTCAAAAATAAGTTGTAACATTGAAATACTGCAAAACCAAATGTGCATAAATGAAGGATTCTACATCCTTCAAACAAAAACCTTGACTGACACATTCATCCAACCAAACACAAACATGAACGAGTTATTGACTCTAGCATGTTCATCCAATTGAACACAAAAATAAATGAGTTCATGGAAATAGAACTCTAATTATATCTTTGAGGAAAGACTCTATGAAGTGGATCTGGTGGTCCACTTCATGAGAACATCATGAAAATATAACATAATTCCATATAACCATAATAAATAATATTTATTTACTATTCATTTTACATATTTACTTGACATCATATGAAATACAATACGTGTATATAAATACATGTGGGGAATGATAAGTCATGTTATTTCCAAAGGTCATGAATTATCATTGAATTATCATCTACATTACAATGTCTACTTACATAATAATAAACCTATAGCATATTATTAAATAATAAGAAATGTAATATACTAGGTATATTACAAGTCTCCCCCCTTAAAAATGCTTTGTCCTCAAAGGATGGATGTAAAAGACTTATCTCTTTATTTGGATTATAATAGTGTCTCTTGATTCTTCATTCTTGAGTCAATGATCATTGAGAACCAGAGACAATAGAATCCTTTAAGAGCTGAGAAAAACTATCGAATTGTAAAGGAGTCTTCCCACCCTAATTTGATCTTCTGCGAAACTGTGCATTTATAGGGTTCTTGGAAAACACTTGATGTATGTCGAATCCCCTGATAACTTCTAATTTGAGCACCATTTTTAGTGGAAGAAATATTCTTTGGAATATAGATCATCTATTTTTGTTGATACATTTATTGGTTGAAGTATCGACTTTTGTGATTAGAATGTCGATAAGGTATCCTTGCAACTTGATATTTACTTCTTATACTTTTAGCTTTTTATTGATTAACATTTGGAATTAAGTCTTCTGTGTACCCCAGACTTATTTGTACTTAAACATTTTAAGACCTATTTACATTAGGTGGATTTGCATCCTTTTGAGTTGTAAGGTTGACTAGGTCTGTATTAATTCCTTTATCCATAATTAGGATGTTTACATCTGAAGAATTCTCTAGTTCCATAGGTTCAGTCATTGTCTCTTTATCAACCAATGATTCTTTGTTGATAAGTTGATCTAACGCATTCTATAGTGACTTCTTATCACTCTTAAACTTTTTAATTTGTGTGAGTAAACTTTGATTATGAGCCCTTAGGCATAAAAGTTCTTCCTCATTATCTAATTTTTTGACTTCACTTATAATATCTTGATTCTCTGTATTTTCATATTTCATCTTTTTAATTTGTTCAATCAATTTATGATTAAGGTTCCTTAGGCAGGATATTTCTTCCTCTTTTTTGGTTAATTTCTCTTTGAGACTTTGATTTTCTTGTTCTGAATTTTTATTCTCTTGTTTCTTGTCTTTTGAATTCCTGATTTTTACTAGTAAGTTTTGATTATGATTTTTTAATCTTGATATTTCCTCTTCTAATTCTAGTAAGTCTTTTTCCATTTTTTGTTTTTTGGTTTCTAGTTCTTCAATTTGTGTGACGAGTTCATGATTTCTCTCTTCGAAGTAAAGATTATTTTTCTTTGTTAACCCATTAAAATATTTCTCCATCTCAATTTCCAAATGTAATTTTCTATTGATGTCTTTATAATTTCCTAGTTCTCCTTTTAATATTAGTGATTTCCTTTGTGAGTTATCTTGATATTCTTCCATTATAAATGATTTCCCACAATTTGGACAAAAACTATTGTGATTTTTAAAAAAATTCATATACTCAAACTCCATTTCACAAAAAGGGCATTTTATCCAAAATTTAGATTTATATATTGAATTCATTGTTCATGATTTCTTTTTTTTTCTCTATTATTCAATATGTGTATCCTTTATCAATATTTATTCCTCCTTTGAATAGATTGAATATTACTTGGGTTGGCTTCCAATTTAATAAAAGGTATTAAGCAACTTTAATAATTCCCTTTATCTTTTAAACCTTATCACTTTTTATTTAAAGTAACTTTGTAACTTATGAAAAGTTATCTCTTTATTTTAATACCTTCTCTTTTTACTTTTCCTTTATGAATATCCTTTACACAAGTTAAGTGAGGTTGAATTAATATTACTCCAAAAGGCTTAGGTCATTGAAATTTTATTTTGGCTTCAACCCCACGTGTAAAAAATTTGTAAAATGTTACCACCGTAAATTATTTTTTAATGTTGTAGGGAAATACCATGGGCCAATGGTTTTCCAAAACCACAAGCCTATAAACCACAAAGAGTAGAATCCGAATTTACTCTTCCTTCTTCTTCGTACTTTTTTTTTTAAATTACCTATTTTGTGTTCTGCCTTTTTCTTTCTTTTATTTTTTGTTCTTTTTTTTTCTTTATTTATTTTTTAGTTTTAGTTTTTTTCTTTCTTCTTCTTGATATCTGGTTGTAACTTATTTTAATTTTCTAGCAGCGAAAGCATTATTTCTTCAATGCTATTTTTTTATGATTTTGTTTTTAAGTGGAAAAATGCCCTAACGTGGTCAATGACCTGGATTTCTCAGAGAAACTATGAAACGATGGGGTTGGCAAAAATATGGATCGAGAATTTCTTTGATACCAAATGAAGTGGATATGGTGGTCCACTTGATGAGAACATCATGAACAAATAACATAATTCCATATAACCATAATAAATAATATTTATTTATTATGATTTTACATATTTACTTGACATCATATGAAATACAATAAGTGTATTGTAACGACCCTAGTTGGATAAATGTTTAAAGATGATAAAGTAAAGCTAATTAGGGGATTAATTGTGGTAACAAGTTATTAATTAAACAAAGATGATTTAATGATCTTAATAAAGTGAGTTATTAATTAATTAAAGGATATAATTGTGGTTAACTAAGTAATAATTTAACTACAGATCACATTTAATGACCTGAGAAATAAATCTAAGAGATCAATGATATATGATATAAAATGGTTGCGTATGCAACAAGGGATAACATGTTAATCCCGAGAAGATAAAACATTAAAGGAAGGGTATGGGACATGCACAGGGGTGGTTGAGGAAGTGACTGCGTGAGTTGGTGAAGGGGGATGGAGGATGGATTGGGAGGACTGTTGAATTTGTTGGTAGCAGAGAGTTTCTGGCGATGGATTTTGATTAGTTAAGGCACCAAGTTGTTGGAGGTTTTGGGCACGGGGGGCAGGATATCCATAGATACCCTGGAGCTAGGTAGTTTTCCTAGTTGGCAGGGAGGACAGTAGGTTTGTGCAGTTTTTCCCTGTTTGTGGCTGGGTTGGTCTGTGTATCAGGTAGCAGGAAAGCAACAACAAGGAAGCAAGGAAATGAAATTTAGCATCAGAACCAGGAATTGCCAATGCGCAGCAGCAAAGCGATTCGGAAAACTTGTATTGCACAGGAAGTGTGTAAACTACTTGCCTATATTAGCCTCAGTGAATTTAATAATGAAAAAAAGTCTCGGGAATAATAGCCCATACAATTTTAACCGTGTCGAAGAGAGAAATTTTGACACCACATAATGCTCACACAACTATCATTACCCCAAAACAGAGTTGTCTATTACGCAGAAGAACGGATCTGAGCCTTCAGATCTCGGGCAGATCCCGTCAGCCGTTGGATCTATCGAAGAAGCAAAAAGGTTACAGTCGCATTGGGAGTCCAAGCTCTAGGGGCCGTGAACCGTCGGATCGTGGACCAGTTATCCGTCAACCGTTGGATCAGATAGAAGTCGCACGGGAGTTCCCATCGGGATTTGAGGGATCGGGAATTCTGGGATCGAGTGTTTTTCAACAACTGAAACCCCGAAACCCCGGGAAGATCTGGGTCGTCCATCTATTGGGACAGGTGGCAGGGAGTCAAGAGTTCATCGGTATTCCGGAGCTACAGGAGTTAAGGATCCGTGACCAGGAGAACTCCGGAAGGGTGGAGGAGTCATAGCCGTAAGATCTCAAGGAGGACACGTGTCGCGTGACCACCAGATCAGGATTTTGTCATCGGGGTACAGGTAAATGAAGGTTCCTAGCTTTGTAAAGTAGCGAACCCCGAGAGTTGATCTGAACCATCCATCATTTGGGACGCGTGTCAGAACCGTAGAGGGAGTCAGGAATTGGGGAATCAGAGTTTTCGAGCACACAGAAATCTTGTCACACGGAATCGCAATCTGTGATTTCCTGACAAGATCTGAACCGTTCATTTTGGAGGACACGTGTCGGTAGATCTCGAGGAGTCGGAGATCTGGGCCATCGGAGAAAACCCCGACAAGAGAGTTGTGTGGGCCACAGGTGGGACTAGTGGAGGACAGGTGTCAATAACCTGGGCAGAGTCGGGGATCAGTATATCGGGGATTTCGTGGACACGAAATCTCTGCATTTCAAAATCGCGAAGTCCAAAACCCTGATGAGTGGGGGCCAGCTGTCCGCACATCAGATAAGGAAGATAGTGCCATCGTGAAGGGCCAGCTGTCAGCAAACCGGAGAGTCGGGATTCGAGGAATCAGGAATCCCGTGAACATATGAACTTTGGCATTGAAAACCTCGAAACAGCGAGAGACGATCAGGACCGTCCGTTCTAAGGACGCGTGGTAGTGATCGGAGCAATCGGGAAGGGTCCCAACAGGAGGTCGTCCATCGAGCCATCGCGGATCAGGAAATCGGGGATTCCGTGGAAACAGTATCCATGCACTACGAAATCGTGAAACATGATTTCCCGATGGGTCAAGGGACCGCGAGGCCCACGAAAGGGTCAACGGTGGACAGGTGGCAAATTGCATCGCAGATCGGGATATCGCGAGTTTCGTGGGAAAAGTGTCCACCTATTACAAAATCGCGAACCCAGAAACCGTGACGTGATTAACTTAAACTCTTAAACCATCGTTAAAAAAATATTAGTTAATTAATGGATGTTTAATTAAGACTTAAGCACATCACGAAATCAGAGATCGGGGTTTCGTGATTCAAGTTACATCGATCATTTGTTACGGGAAACCCCGAATCCCGATTTCATTAACCTTTAAACTCGCAAAAAGTTAAAGTTATAACCCACTTTAAATGAAAATTTAAGGGGACACTGGAAAATTAATATTTTGTAAAATTTTAAACCATTCGTTGTTCAGGACTAAACAACAAAAGGCTTCACAAATTGAGAAGTCATGAAACTCTTACTTGAGAAGGACCAAAACCCCGATGGGGAGCCATGAGGCAATGGTCACATAGGAACCGGTCACATGGACCTCGGTATAACCGGAAAGGGGCAAATGCACAAGGAAGAGGCGCATCGGGTATCAGGATATCGGGAATCCCGTAGAAATGGGGTTCATGCAATTTGAGATTGTGATACCCGAAACACCGATGAGGGACAAGGCTATGGCCTTATGGTATAATGGTCATATGGCCAAGAGCTTAGCCGGTGGGCTAACGCACAA
Source organism: Picea engelmannii (assembly GCA_009831015.1). NCBI lineage: Eukaryota > Viridiplantae > Streptophyta > Pinopsida > Pinales > Pinaceae > Picea > Picea engelmannii. The sequence continues at coordinate 55,631 of ML787668.1, read as the reverse complement.
GTACCGCATTGGTAGATCGGTAATCGGGAGATTGCGAGGGCAGAGGTTCCTGATAGCGGAAGTCACAAAACCCCGAATCTCGACAAGGAGTATGAAGGTGGTCACATGGGAAAGGGTCGTATGGGCCCAGAACATAGCCAAGAGGGGCTAAAGTCTGAAGGGAGTGCATCAACATATCGGGGATCAGAGAATCGCGAGTCCCAAGGACTTGTGAGGTTCGACATTTGGAACCTTGAAACTCCGATGTAGGATAGGGCTAGGGTCACATGGAACGACGGTCATATGAGAAGGATGTCTAGCCTGGAGGGCTAGCACATAAAGTGTCGGATCGGTGAATCGGCAATCGGGAGTTTGAAGGAACATAAATTCTCGACATTGGGGATTAGGAAACCCCAAAGCCTAATAAACAGGATTCCTAGGGGGAAATTTGGGCACGGTCCCGGGCAGAGGCTGTGAAGAAATGAGAAATACCTGAGGGTCGGATATTGACCAGTGATTTCCGGGGGGAATCCAAAGAGCCGCTTCAGCTCGCTTGATGAAATTAAACGATTCTGTATACACATATAACAACAGGTATACACCAACGAATGAATTTATAAATACAAAGGGAATAAATTGAAAGCGAAACACAAAAACCCGTACAGAACTGGAATTACAAGCAAATCATGTTAATTCACACTGCAAAGGAGGAAATTACCATTTATCACTGAAGTATTAAGAAGGTTCATGCAATTTCTTGACTCGATCAACTCTGCATTCTTCACGAAGGTACATAAGCTGTGTACAAGCAGGCAGACTGAACCGTACCCCTTACCATACCAGAGAGTGAACTCCGCAAATTGTACAGACTTGGGATTGATTCCCAATATTTTAAAGAGACTGGACTCCAGGTCCTGGATCTTGTTAGTGACCATATCAATATACTCTGTTTCTGCAAATGATCTGGCAGCAGATACAGCAATACCCAGCACTAGCAAGGTGCTCAGAACAATGGCAAGGATGTGAGCCATGGCAAGGGAGATTCTAGAAACCTCTGAACAGAGCAGAGGCATATCTGTGGTGGACAAAGACTGATGCAAGGAAAGTCCCAGCGAATGAGAAAGTGGAGGCAGAGGAAGGACGCGTAGAGAGTCGAAAAGCTCACAGGTGTAGAATGATGGGGTTAGTTATGAGGGAACTAGAGGAAGTCAGATGGGCACGTGGAACCCATGCGTGCCTGAATCCTTGTGTGTACGTTTAATTATTTATATATATAATTTAAAGTGTTAAAAATAATTTAAAATAAATTAAATAATTTAGTATAAATAATTTATATATAAATAAGGTCAAGTTAGCTTAAATTAAAGTAAAGTTAATTTGGGTCAAATTAATAATAATTTTTAAATTATTATTTTATTTAAGTGTAAGGTCAATCTACCTTAAATTTTGATGTTAACCAAGCTTAGATGCTTAATCCTAACCCAAACCGAGCCAATCCCCTGATGGAGTAATGTCTGTTTACAGACAAGTAAAGAAAACTTACGCCTAACCCTGTTTCTAAGTTTAAGTAGCACCAATATGAAATGACCTGGAACTCACCCTGACAACTTTGGGGTGATGCAGGTTAAGGCATACAATATGGTCAGGACTTGAAGGGGCCGAGGCAGGGAAGCGTCATCACAGGCACCGCCAACACCACCAACACCACCACCACCATTGCCCGAACTAGCCCTCATACTGCGCTCGTTGGAAGCCATTAACGAGACTTTAAAGGGGCGCCAACCGGCAGAGACTGAAGTGGAACCTCCACCATCTGGAATGGGTAACCCAGAAGCATCAAGGGATTTAGGGTGAGGAATTCCACCTGAAGACATCACGCAAGAATTGCAGAAGATCAAACTTCCGGAGTTTGCCGGAGGTCACGCCAGTGAATGCGCGGAAGCCTGGTTGGAGGGCATGACAAGGTGTTTTTCCTTAAGGGACTATGCGTCCAACTCAAAGGCAAAGATCACAATTTTTCAGTTAAGAGATAGCGCCTTGAACTGGTGGGGAAAATTGGAAAGACAACTATACCTTACCCCAGACAAAGTATCTTGGGAAATTTTCGAGGAGAGGTTTCGAAGGAAATATCTACCAGCCTACTATGAGGAACAACAGATAGGGGAATTTCATGCCTTAGTACAAGGAAATAGAACTCTATAAGAATATGAGATCAGGTTTATGGAACTGGTCAAATATATTTCGTATATGGACAATGACCAACGACAGGCAGAGCTCTTCATCTATGGATTGAACCCGAAGATAAGAGCTATGGTACGGATGTGGAAACTGTCTTCAGTAGCGGAAGCGGTGGAACATGCACATTACACGGAAGAACACAGGAACTTAACCGGGGGTACTAGAACGACATTTCCGCATCGCCCTGGATTCGCAGGAAAGGCACCGAGGACATTTCCTAAAGGAGGGGGCTCAAGGACACCACCATATGGTAACAGTGTCATGCCAAGGACAGTTGCTGCAGGGATTTCAATGGCAGCTAGTGCAGCATCTCGTTCATCGCCAACAGTACAGACAGGTCCATGACCATCTAGGGGAACAGCTAGTAGGGGCATGGGTTCCAGGGGAAGGAACTCATTTCAGAGTTAGCCACATAACAATGCACTGGTTCAATCTCGTATTACCTGTTGGAGATGCGAAGGACCCCATTACCAACGGGACTTCCCAGAGTTACAACCATGGTTCGTGCATAGAGAGGGAAAGGCACTGATGGGGAGATCAAGTAGCAGCCACAAGATTTATGCAGCGGTTAACAACCTCCAGGCCGAACATCAATCCATAGTAGTGGAGTCATCAGGTACGCTAAATCATATCAATGTTAAGATTTTGTTTGATTCTAGTGTGACAGATTGTTTCATTTCACCATTTGCATTAGAAAAGAGTGGGCTGGCAGCCTACGAGCATGATGACTTTAAACAAGTCGAGATGGCTTCGGTGGAAAAACAAGCTGTAGGACCTAGTGTCGATAATTGTATAGTAGACCTAGGAGTGTGCACTACCAGGTTGAAGGTATACGTCACTGCTCTTGGGTCATATGACTTAATAATTGGAATGGATTGGTTAGCAGCTCATCGAGCTTTGGTAGATTGTTTCGCAAAGAGAGTGCTTTGTGTCGATCATGAAGGAAAATTGGTAGAGATTCAGGGTGTACAGAGAAAAGTGTCATTACGTTTTATATCAACTATGAATGTCAAGCGATGCTTGAGACAAGGGTGTCGACTTTATGTCATGGAAGCAATGAATGAAAGGAAGGGACCCTCATTAGATCAGTTACTAGGATTACCTCCTGAGAGGGAGCTTGATTTTACTATTGAGCTAAAACATGGTGCAGAACCAATATCCAAGACTCTGTATCGGATGATGGCACCAGAACTTTGTGAATTGCAAATGCAGTTGAAGGAGTTACCAGACTTAGGGCTAGTAAGGCCCAGCGTCTCACCTTGGGGCGCACCGGTAATTTTTGTAAAGAAGAAGGATGGATCCTTACGACTGTGTATAGAGTACAGGGACTTGAACCATGCTGAAAAATAGGTACCCATTGCCATGAATATATGACCTCTTCGATCATATGAAAGGAGCAGCGGTATTCTCAAAGATCGATTTGTGATCAGGGTATCACTAGTTAAGGATTAAGGAAGGTGATATCCCAAAAACTGCCTTTCGGACTCGGTTTGGACATTACGAGTTTGTTGTAGTACCTTTTGGATTGACCAATGTGCTAGCAGTATTCATGAGCCTCATGAACGGCGTATTCCGGAAGTACTTAGATCGATTTGTACAAGTTTTTCTAGATGACATTCTCATCTATTCCAAGAATTAAAGAGAACACAAGGAACACTTGCGAATAGTGTTGTCTTGCCTTATAGAGAACAAATTGTATGGGAAGCTATCGAAGTGTTCCTTATTCTAGAAAGAGATCCACTATTTAGGTCATATCATTTCCGGCGAAGGAATCTCGGTGGACCCAGAAAAGGTGAAGGCCATTATGGAATGGCCAGTGCCGAAAAATGCCCATGAGGTGAGAAGCTTCATGGGGCTAGTAGGTTATTACCAGAAATTTGTGGAAGGATTCTCGAAAATAGAAAAACCCATCACCACTTTGCAACGCAAGGGGGTCAGGTATGAATGGACAGAAGAATGTGATAGTGCATTCATTGAGCTTAAGAGGTTGCTAACTAGTGCGCCAATTCTACGAGTTCCAGATATGGGAAAGGACTTCACAGTCTGCACGGATGCCTCGAAACAAGGGTTGGGGGCCGTGCTAATGCAGGAGGGAGGAGTGATAGCTTATGCATCAAGGAAGTTGAAGAAACATGAGGAGCTATACGCGACCCATGATTTAGAGTTAGCAGCTGTAATGCTAGCTCTGAAACTTTGGAGGCACTACCTTGTTGGGCGAAACTTTGAGCTCAAAACAAACCACCAAAGTTTAAAACATCTCTTCACTCAAAGAGATCTGAATGCCAGGCAAAGGTGATGGAGTGAGTGTATGAGTGAGTACGATTTTGGTATTTCGTACATAAAGGGAAAGGAAAATGTGGTCGCAGATGCCTTGAGTAGGAGACCATGTATCTTCTCCTTGGTAACCTTAAAGGTCAGTCTGAGGGAACATGTGTTGACACAACTACTAGGAAACAGTTGGTATTTAAAGGTTACTTCAAACCTCTAGAGCGGGAGGCGGATAGACCCAAAGTATGAAGGATATAATCTGGAAACAGACGGATTGTTAAGATATCGAGGAAGGATGTACATCCCGGAGAATGGGGATATTAGAAGCATCATACTGAAGGAAGCCCATAGAGCACTTTATTGCGCACATCCAGGTGTGAAGAAGATGTATGCAGATATGAAGAAGCTTTTCTTCTAGGTAGGCATGAAGCGCGATGTAGTCCATTTCGTTGCCAAATGCCTAGCGTGTCAATAGGTGAAAGCTGAACACCATCACCCGACAGGCCTCCTACAACCACATGACGTCCCTATGTCCAAGTGGGAAGTCATCTCTATGGATTTTTTTGTAGGGTTGTCGCTCACATCTCATAGACACAATTCCATTCTTGTGATAGTGGATAAGTTAACCAAGAGTGCTCATTTCATTCCGGTTAGAGACACTTATGATTTTACTGATGTGGCATGAGTGTTCGTAAGCGAAGTTATCCGTTTGCATGGGATACCAAAGAAGATTATTTCAGATAGGGACTCCAGATTCACTTCTAGTTTTTGGACAAGTTTACAGTCAGCATTGGGGACTCAGTTGAAACCAAGCACAGCTTATCATCCTGAAATAGATGGGCAAACTGAGAGAGTAAATCAAGTCATGGAATACATGCTTAGGATGTATGTAATGGATAATCAAACCCAGTGGGAGAAGTACCTACCTTTGGTAGAGTTTTCCTACAATAACAGTTATCATAATTCCATCGGAATGCCACCATATGAAGCTTTGTATGGGAGGCCATGCAGAACACCATTGAGTAGGGATACACTAGAAGACCGAGTAACAGTTGGGCCAGAATTGATTCAAGAAATGGGGGAACAGGTGATTTAGATTAGGTAGAGACTAAAGGAAGCACATGATAGGCAGAAAAGCTATGCAAATGCACACAGGACCCACTGAAGTTATGAAGTGGGAGACCAAGTTTTCATTCGTATCAGGCCTAATAAGAGTACCATACGATTTGGAAAGGGGACAAAGTTGTCACCTCAGTTTATAGGGCCATTTAGGGTCCAAGAGAAAATTGGACCCGTTGCCTATCGTCTCGTACTGCCACCCCACTTGCATAAAACTCATAATGTATTTCATGTATCTATTTTATGACATTATGTTGCTGATGAATCACATAAACTAAATTGGAAGGAATTGCAGGTATCAGATGTGGGAACCCTCATGGTAGAACCGTTACGCATATTGGACCGTAGAGTCCGACAGCTGAGGAACTGTCTGGTAGACCAAGTTAAATTCTAGTGGGACAAGTATAGTCCAGGATCTGCTACTTGGGAAGACGTTGAGACACTACAGCGAGACTATCCCTCACTATTTTGACCACTTCGAGAACATGTTTCTCGAAGGTGGGGTGTATGTAACACCACCTTTTGACTTAGACAACCAGATTACCTGAGGCCTATACACTTTATTTCCTAGTCACAGTGAAACTATTAAGTGATACACTTAAACTTTAAAATTTATGAACTTTTATGAATGTTTAAATGTTATTGACGATGATGCATGTAATGCGATCTATTATGTGAATGTAAATTTTACGAATGTTTAAATGTTATTGATGATGATGTATATGATGTGACATATTGTGAGAAAGTGAAACTGTTGAATGTTTAAATACTATAGAATGATGTTGGATACGATGAAATCTATCTTGGGTAAATGATAATCTTGTGAATGGGTGACGAGTTTGAATTATGGGATATTATGAAATC
>ML787668.1:26237-37805 GCA_009831015.1 Picea engelmannii | reverse complement strand
AGGATATCCATAGATATCCTGGAGCTAGGTAGTTTTCCTAGTTGGCAGGGAGGACAGTAGGTTTGGGCATTTTTTCCCTGTTTGTGGCTGGGTTGGTCTGTGTATCAGGTAGCAGGAAAGCAACAACAAGGCAGCAAGGCAACATAATTTAGCATCAGAACCAAGTAATCTGTTAAACTATGTGTTTATTTCATTCTGCCATGAATACATTATTCATTGATAAATTTGAGTTACTGAAGTTGCTATTATGAAGATTGTTGTTATGTTATGAAGTTATTATCTCAGTTCCTTAAATAAATTGCTTATGAAAGTAAATGATGTTTAGAATTATTTGGTTGTTACATGTATATAAATACTCATGGGGAATGATAAGTCATGTTCTTTCCAAAGGTCATTGACTTATCATTTACATTAATATACTAGGTATATATTACATTAATTTACTAGGTATATTACACTCTATGTTAGTAAAAGGAATGTTACATTCATAATAACCCTACTAAGGAACGAATAAAGAAAGAGATGCAACATATATAAGGAGATGGTATGTTCATCAACTCTTTCTTCTTTTCTGTAGATATTGATATTGATAGGATAGGAAATGGATTTATATATATTTGGGGTATTTCCTTTCCATGGTCAATTGATAGGTGATGTATATCTTTAGGTGATTGGAGTTCTATCAGGTGAGGCGATACAAATCCCACATCCTTTCCTTAGTTTCTTTAGGGTGAGGTGGAGGAAAGGTAGGTCAGTTGATCCATGATTCTCTTTATCATAGATTGACATAATAGATCAAATAATGGGTTCTTATATACTAGGGAATGTAATATCCTTGTTTCCCCCAGTTTGTAAATATAACTATAACTCGCCAAGAGACTATGGCAGACTAGATATGTGTGAATGTTGGATTTGATGAACATTTTTGTTATAAAAGGTCAATGCATGTATTTTTTTTTATTATAAGTGTTGCATAACTCATGAAAGGGGGGTTTTCCAGCATAGACCATGATGCTATGAGAGAGATGGTGAGGGGAACCATAAATGGTTGAGATGATCACCCACCAAACCAATACCGTACTGGATTACCCATCTACAATACTTCCAGACCTGACCATGAGTTGGGGATTCGAACCCATGAAACCTTGTTGAGGAATGAAAAAAAAGTGGTAATTTGTGGGCAGAGGTAGATCTGTGCGAAGAGGCAGAGTCAAGAGACCAATATAAAGAAGAAAAAAGAGTTCTTCCATCTCTCTCGTTCAAGGAAGAACTGAGAAATAAGCTTGTTTTGGCTGCAAGAGGCTCCTAGTAGCATTTTCAGCACAATCTGATAAACGGGGCTAACGAGTGACTGTGGAAGTACTCACGGATACCTCCTTGCTTGGTACAGAGAAAACCAGTTGCCAGGATCCTGTGGGAGGAGGAGAGTAACCTTTGTTTTTTAATGTAGTTGAGTAAGAATAAAGAGTCCCTCTTAGATCATCGTTTTCTAGCTCAGGGGTCGCCAATAGTAAATCTGTTCATGAGTGGTTGTGCCTATGGTTGGGTGGAAACATGCACCCCTTTCAGCGGTCGCTTCACGATTTCTGGTTTCTGATAAGTATTTTCATACTTGTGTATTGAAATGGAAATGATGATTGAATACATTTATATGGCTATGATTTTGTTATGTATTGAATGATTAAGGTAGGAATATGTATTGTCTCTCTGTTAACCCATTCCTTCGAATAGTATTCTTCTTTCCTCATCTTAGCAGCTAGAGAGCTATGGAATGTAAGACTGCAAGAGTGTCAGGGAAGTATTTACTGGGATGCTTAATTCCTGCCAACGTCTAAAGTCTACCTTCACAAAAATACTAATTTCAAACCCTATGGAAGGAGTGTGCTTTCTTCATACCTTTCACTCATATGACACAGGGCTCATGCCCATGACTATAATCAAATCACGGCTAATATATTAGTGCATAGCCCATGAGAATTTTCAAACGACCTATGTGACCAAGGTCTGGGAATGCTATGTTAGGCTCAAAAGGAGCTAAGCCTTTTTGGCTTTGAAAGTACGGGAGTTCAGAGCTTCAGAGTGTTTCGACCTTAACATTTTTAAATTGGTCGAAGAAAACTGATTGTTATAGTTACCCAAGAGGTTTACCAATGCCTAGTGGTCTCCCTAACCATGGTGAATAGACCTTCCCCACCATTAATCCTTGACCTATTACCAATCAAAAAGTAACTCAAGCCATAGATCTGAGGGTATTCGAGAGTCCCCTTGGTTGTTGGATCTACGCTAAGGTAAGTCCGACGAGGTCCTACTTCAGGAGAATAGAGGTGTTATAGCACCAAAATCCCTGAATTCCAGAGTTTTGAAGTGCTGAGAGACATGGATCGGGGGAGTTCATTAATAACCCCTCTTAACCATCTGATCATCCAGTGGAGGGGCCTGCGTATGGTACTTCGATGAATGCCTCCTTCGGGAGAGTGGAGCAGCCTTAATTCCAAAACCTCAAAGGCCAAAGTTGTGAAGTGTTGAGGACCATATATCTAGGGACCCTTCAGGATCTTCCCTGACCATTAGATCTAGAACATGTTCATCCTAACTCAGACCACTCCAAAAGAAAGGAGGAAATCACATCGCGGATCCCCTAAATGTTGAACTTACGAAGTAACGAAAGCCGTAGATCCAGAGGTTATGTGGACACACCTTGACCGTGATATCGAAGGGTTTGGAAGGCTATTATTTGGGGGTGACATGGTACGTTAGCATCACCTAGGGTGATGTGGACCCACATTTGATGTTCCACATGTCACATGGATTTGTACGTTTCACAGACCCTATGTTCCCATTAAAATGTGACATGTGTCCCCCACTATAGGGGCCACATGTCATCTCTACCTTGCCACATGTCCCCCCTGGTACTTTCTTACTTGGTCCATTTGACAGTTGGAGTGCTTGGGACCCACCTGTCCCTGTCTCCAGGTTGAGTACATCACCACGTGCAAGGGTGGACTGTTTGGGAGTCTGAGACTTCGGGACTCCAGAGGTTTGGGATGCAACATCAGGGATAAACTGAAAGGCATGAAGGCGAGAGACACATGGAGATATTTTGTTCTCCTTCAAGAGTTAGTGAATTCATGACTCTGGATTATAGGCGTGCAAAAAGAAGAAGGGGCGTTCAACACCGAAGCATCAAACTCTGAACTTCCCTCTAGCTCATGTGTTAAATGAAGATTGTGTTCCATCGTTGGATTGGATGGTGGATGAACCTCCCCTGTGGATGTAGGAACTTGGGGACAATACGAATGAGGAGGATCCATGTGGGCACCACATGGCCCATGTTTCATAATGCTCAAAGAACTTCAGGAGGCCATAACTTGCAATCCAGAGCTCAGTTTTGAGTCTGGTAGTAGTCATTAGAGAGCTATGGTTGAGTAGAAGAGAATGCAGATCTTGGAGATATGATTTGAGACAACTAAAGTAAGAGAAATTTTAATGCCCCATCCCTAGAAAGGGTACTTATGGTTCGGGTGTGTTACAAATTGCTATCAGAGCAAGTTTACAAAACTTGGCCTACTTGGGCTCATGACCGAGTTGCTTAAAAATATTATTGGAGAACTTTTAAGGGTAACACCTTATCCTACCCCATTCCTCATAGTCTTATTTAAACCTATAATAAATAAAGGAATGAAACTTTATGTTTTTGTTGTATGTTTTGCAAAATATGAATTGTGTGTTGTTCATAAACTAGTGGATCATTAACTAGCAGAATTTGTTTTATCAACACTCAAGCCATCAATGGACCACAGGAAAACTTCAACATAAAGGATGTTTATACACCATCATTTTGGGGAAATATCCCACAATAGAGAGGAATAATTTGATGAAAGGAGGGTAGTGGAAACCCCTCCAGATTTGGATGAAACTGTAAGAATCATCATGGAATAATTATAGAGTTGTAAGGATGACAATGAAAGGTTGATAAAAGAGAAGGAAAAGAAAACTAAAATTAATGCAGTGCTACTCCAAAGCTTATCAGATACACAAATTCAGCTGCAATATGGACCAACATCTAGTCAGGTGGATAGATATTGTACTAAGAAATCCCAAAGTCCACCTTAGATAAGAATGCATGGTCCTAAAAGTGGCCACATGAGGAGGATCACCTCAAAGAAGGCGCAACATGGAGCCAAGGGAAACTCATCGGAAGAATCCTTTGGTGAGGAAACTGACCACTCCAAGGAATATTCTAGTAGAAAAACTAGTTCACATTCATATATGAAAAGAAATAAAAGGAAACATTCCAAGAGCCATGACACTCAAGAGTTCAAGAAATCCAAAAAACCCACTTTCGATGGAGAAATTAAGAAGGGGGAAGAAGAAAAATTTTGTCTTCTTGGCTTGAAGAAGTACTTCAGAGTCCATGACTACTCTAAAAATTTAAAGGTTCAAATAGATATTTTTAACCTAAATGGAAATGCCTCCATTTGGTGGGAGGACCTTAAGAATGTGAAAGGAATCCATGAGAAGGACTTGTCATGGAAAAAATTTGAGAAATACTTCAAGAATAAGTATCCATCAGAGAAATACTTTGATGGGAAGACTAAGGATTTATGTGAACTCAAGATGGGACAACTCACAATAGATGAATATATCAACAAATTCCTTGAGTTGATAAGATATGTGCCCTACATCAAATATGAAAAGGTAAATATGCAATGATTTATTAGTGGACTTCCTCAGTCCTTCCGAGACATAATTGAATTTGATGAGCCAAAGAACTTAGAAGACACTATCTAGAAGGCAAGGTATTGCTATGAACAATTCAAGAATAAGACAGAACCTCATGACGATTGGAAGAACAAAATTAGTTTGAGATTCAAGAAGAAGGGGTTTAAACCCTCAAGATTTAAGAACTAAGGGAAATTTTCTAAGATGATCATTCCTACTAAAAGTGTATATCAGAAAAATCTCCCCTTTCAGAGTGGAAATCAAACCTTTGGAGCAGCCACAAGTAAGAATGATAACACAAAGATAGATCCCTTGAAATGTTGGTGTTGTGGAGAAGAACATTTGTTGAGGTACTACCCATATAGGAAACAAAACAATAGGAGGGTCTACAAAATACAAGAGCCTACCACTGTAAATGATGTGGCTAGGATCATACCACATATTTATGCATCCTTTAATAATAGAGAAGTTGTCCACCAAGCTTCAGTGGTGGAGATGGAAGGTATGATTTCCAACCATCTAGTTTCCATTTTAATTGACCCTGGTTCTAATTTGAGTTATGTTGCCCCTCAAGCTGTTAAGAAATGTAAATTGCAACAATTTGACTCTCAGCTCTTTTATTATAGTATTTCCGCATCTACAATGTCGTTTTCTTTACAATCCTTAACAATTGGGTAAGATCTATATGAGGCAGACTGGATCGCACTAGGCTCCCCAGTTGACGATCTAACCCTCAAGATCCACACTCCTTCGTCCTCTCCAGCTCAACAACTTGTACAAAATAGATCATACAACAAAATATTACATATCGCATCCACTCATGCATAACTAAAACAACAATAACAATAATCCACCCCTCATATGATACCTAAGTATCTGTATTTATATGCTTTTGGCTCTTCATCCATTACAATACATTACCAAAACCCTAACCCTAACATCGTTAGGTCTTCCCTGCATGCGCATGTGTTGTTCTTCCTTCCAACTATTGCTTTCGTCATGCATGCTTTCTTTCCCAAAAACGCCTTGCTTTTCCGCTTTGGCCTCCCTCCAAAAGGCCCCCAACACTGACATCTGTCTCATCCCGAGCCACCTAACCCTTATGTGCTTCCTCGATCTCCTTGGTGATCACCTAGAACTTTACCTGGAGCTCTTCTTCCTGTGTCTGGGCCTGCACAGTCTTCTCATTGAATGTGTCACTATCTGGACTACAACTTCATCACTGATCAATTCCACAGACTCTGCCTAGGTCTGTTCTATATGTGCCTTGGCTTCCACTTCTTGTTCCAGGACTTGTGTTACCCACTCTTGCAACGGTTCCATTTGATATTAATGCTCTTGTTTCTATTTTTGCACAGTGGTGAGCTCTGCCTACAATTTCTTCATGTCCTACACCACTTTGATGTGTTCTAGGATTGGCATTGTTTTCTGCCTCTGCTTGAGGTCTTGAATCACTGCGTTGATCCTTTCTTCTTCCTTGTCCCACTTTTGGACCTACTGATCCTCCTCTAACTTAGTCCAAAGTTGCGCTGCTTTATCAAACAAGTCAACTGTTATGTTGACATGTTGGTCTATCTCCTACATATGCATTTTTTCTTCCTACTTCCTTTGCTCCTTCACTGTTGGGGAGTGGTTGGTGTGAGTTGTTCTCAAAGATTCTCTATCTCCTTCTGATATTGATCGATTACATGCAAAATGTGACCAATCTTTTCAACTTCCTTAATTTCATTCCTCTGTGCAGCCTGTGGACTATTCTCGTAAGTTCCTGCCACTTTCTGCCACTTTATGCGCTCCTTTTCCTCCCGCATCTCTAAATTAGCCTGCTCATAGACTATTTCCAGCGTGTCCCATTTTTTTGTTGCCTTTTACAATTTGACTAAGTCTTTGTGTGTGTAATATTGTACCTCATGGTTTACGCTAACCTGCAACTTGTGTAGTGCCCTGGATGGCATTCATGTCAACACTAGTTGGATTTGGCTTAAGTCCTTCCAGGGTGTCTACCCCACAATCTCATCCATGCGCAACATGCTGAGTGTGATGTGGAGTGTTGCATTCGGATCCTATATTGGATGGATTGGATCTCATTTTTCTTCTTCCACCCTTTCATTTATCTACGACATTGATTACTCTGTTCCCCTACTGCTACCTGCTTCCTGCATTTCTCCTATTTTCTTGAGGAATTGTTGCATGTCTACCAAATCCTCTTGAATCTTGTCTTTGTGGTGCACAACTTGGTCAAAATCCTCAGCTAGACAATCCTGGACCCTTCGGGCTATCATCTCTCCATCGTCTTCCATGACCATAAATCAGGAGTTGTTCTTTGTGCCTTCATTTTCTTGCGTGCACCTCCTGTCTACGTGGATGTCCTCTTATTTCCCCCTAGTTCTTGTGGGTTGATAATTGTTGCGGTCCCTTGCGCAGCCTCGGCCTATTTCTGCTGCTCTTTGGCCTGCTGTGTCTTATCCTTCTTCCCTTTCTGGGTTCCTATATTTGCTGGCCCTTCATTTGTCTGTGGTTTTTTTCCCTCGCCCGTTTCTCGTTTATTGGGCACTTGGATTTCCTGAGCCTCTGTTTCTCCTTGCGCGGCCTCTTATTCTGTTGTTATTTTGGGCAACTCCTGGGTGAGCACTCGAATCCTCCACACATCTTCCCAGTCTTTGATCACCAGGTTGATGTCTCCCTATGTGATACAGTAGCACATCTATAGCCACTGTTTATCGGGATCCTTCCACGCCTGTATCCACATTGTATGTCATGTGGCCTTAAAGTTGGTGATGTCCCTATACCGCGTGACAACCTCTGGTGTTATTCTCCACATTTTGTGGATGGATTCCTATAGGTCACGTAGGTATCCCTAAAATATGGACCCATTCATCCTTTTGTGCTTAGCATTTGGTGTAGCTCTTAGCAATAAGTATCTTGATCCCTAGTTCGGTTTGGGTCTGGTGCAAAAATTTACATACCTTGGTTCCTTCTAGTCCATAAAGGCTATTAACGTGATTAGCCATGAATAGTGAAATTATGTTCCTAGGCCCTGCGCATCTTTGTAGTCATCCAAGAATAAGTTCAAGAGATACGGTGCCTAGCTCACTAAGGTGCCTTTGGCACATTGACATGCAATTGTGAAAACTCCAGCCACAACTTCCACCCGACGACATTTTCTCAGAAACTTACAGGCTAAGAGTTTTGTGCCCAATTGTGTTGCGGCATCATTGATCCTCTTAATAATAATCCCTCATGTCCCCCTGTCGGTGCCATACTTCTTCTTAACCTCTTCTGCTAGTGCCTTCTCCCTTGCTTTGTCATGTAGAAACTATGTTGGATCCATGCCCCGGGATGGAAATCCTATTATGCTCGCGATAATATCTACATCTATTGAGACGAGCTTGTCCAACCAAATGTCTCTGCCATGTGTGACTGCTAACAACTATTTGACACAACTGGTTTCATATTTCCCATGACCAAAATGTGGTAGGTCAACCAGACCTAAAATTCCTATCTTCTGCAACCCTGTTGCCGATTGGAGTGGTTGATCAATCAGTTCCCCAACCCAATTTGTGCCCACCGTATCCATGTACACTCTCTTTGCAAGTTCCAGAAACTTCTCTATGTTTGATACATCATGGTCTGAGTATTTGAGCTTCCCTATATGATCTAGAAAATACGGTCCTACCTATACCCCATCTGGTATATGTCGTAAAATGATTGATGCGAGAGGTTGCTTGTGAGGTGACCTGGGTACCTGCAGCTTATCTTTCTTCGGCGATGGTGGCTGGCTCAAAGTTCCAGCGTATTTTGGTTGTTCCTAAGAGTACCATTCTGGCCAACCTGTGCCATATTAGACCGTTCCTTCTAGTGGGTGGCCTGATATGGTTGTTTGAGACTCGTCTGGCTCAACTGTTGCTTCCATATTTGGTGTCGTTCCATTGACTTTCGAAGGTGCTTCAGTGTTCTCTGGTTACACCTCCTTCAGGGTTTCTGTGTCCTGGTTCTGTGGCTTTTGTACTTCTGCAGGTATATCTATATTTGTGCCCTATGGTGTTGGTTGTTGGGTTTCTTCTAGTATAGGTGTAGGGTTCACCAGTTTTGTGTTTGGATATGGGTTTTCGTCGACATTGACGATCTCCAGCGACTTCTATTCACCTTCTTCCACATGTACTCGTGACCTGGTCTGAACTCTGGTTTTTCTGGAGTTCTATCTCTCTTCGGATTTCTTTGGTTGTGCCATGGTGGTGAATGTCGAACGTTTACTGGGTTTGAATGGTCTTTGTGAGATTTGTGAACTCAACTTTTTTCTTTTTAGCCTCTATCTCTCTATGTCTACCCTATTTTTGCAAATGGACTATGTGCTCCCGTGTCCATGTGTTCTATGGGAAACGCATGAAACTTGTTGAGGACGATTCCTTAATTATGGGTTAAATGCACCTCTGACAGTTTCGTACTTTCCATTACTCTTCCTTGTCGTCTCCATTTGGAGAGATTAATGTGGCATCCCATCGGTCCTTTACGCCCTTTAATTCCTCCTAATGTTGCCTTGTCGTACTTCTTTTGTCGACTTTCCTTTTCCCTCTTGTTTCCCTTTGGACGTGGTTGTTGTGCTTCTCCTCACAAACTTTGTGTTCCTAAGTGTGTGTGTCCCTTCTATCTTTCAGCGCACTGCACCTCTGTTGGTATTGTTTTCAATTTTGTTTTTTTTTTCTTTTTTTTACTGCGCGGTCGGTGCTCGACTATCCTTGTACACCTTCAGTAGTATCCCATTGATCATCCCTCTAATTTCTACACCTGAGAAGTCTTTAAACTGTACAACTCCTCCATCTATGACAAATTGTACATTGTAGGGTCCTAGACAATGCATTCTTAACTTACATGGGTGCTGAAGCAATTTGTTGTCATACATCAGTACTAGATCTCCTTTCTCAAAAACTTTCTTCTTTATGTGTCTATCATGCCAAGATTTGTCCCTTGCTTTCTGAACTTGTTGGTGGAATCCTGCTAATATATGATCTTCTTCCATGGTCATTAATTGATTCAGTCTCTCCTGTATTGTGCCTTGTTCTATCATTTGTGTAATTGCTACTACGTGCAAGCTTGGTACTAAAAATTCTAATGGCACCATTGCTTCTTGGCCATAAACCAGTTTGAATGGTGTCTTCCTTGTCAAATTTTTGCACATAGTCCTGTATGCCCATAATACTGCTAGTACTTTGAGGTCCCAAATGTCCCTATTGACTTCACAGATCTTTTTCAACGCATTCTCAAGTATTTTCATGAATGCTTCCACTGTTTCATTTGCTTTTGGATGATATGGTGTGCTCTTTTGATGATGGAATTCAAATTCTCCAGTCATAGCACTGATGGTACTGTTTATAAAGTGTGTTCCTTGGTCACTCATCAAAAATATTAGGCACCCAAATCTAGTGATCACTTGTTCAAATAAGAAGTGTGTTGTTGTTTTTGTGCTACAATCTTTCACTGGTGTGGCTTCTGCCCATATTTTTAGTTACTTTGTCTTGGTGATAATGTACCTATCTCCTGCTCTTTTTGTTGGTGGATTGATTGGTCCTACAAAGTCTATTGCCCACTTGTCGAATGTATGTAATGTTACTTGTGGTCATAATGGAATCTCGTCCCTTTTGTTGGGTTTGCCTACTCTTTGACAAACATCACATATTTGACAGTACTCCTTCGAGTCTCTGTAAATCGTTGGCCACCATAGTCCTATGCGCAATACCTTCTGCATGGTAGCTTTGCCTGCATAATTCCCTCCTACGATTCCCTAATGGGATTCTATTAAGACTCTTGGTATTTAATTCCCTAACCTGTACCTTCACAAGATGCTATCTGTGCCCATTTTGTATAGGTGTCCTGCAATCAGTTGATAGTCGACAGTGCAGACTACTAGGTTTTTCTTCTACGCGGTGTTATATTCTTGCGGCGCAGTACCTGTTCTCAAGTATTGAATGATATCTGTGAAGTATTCATCATCGATCTAGAATGAGAATAACTATGAATCCAGAAAGTTGTCTTCTAAATTCATAGGTTCTTCTCCATTTGTGACCCTTGATAGGTGGTCAGGTCCTGCATTCAATTTAACTATTACTTCAAATTCAAATTCTTGAAATAGTAATAACCAACGACATATTCTCCCCCCCAAAACTGGCTTGTTGACTAGGTATTTTAGGGCTGAGTGATCTGTGAACATCTTAAAGTGTTTCCCGAATAAGTAATGTCTAAATTTTTGTAGTGCGTAGACCATAGCTAGGCCTTCCCTTTCTGTAGTGTTATAGTTCTGCTCTGGTTCTAACAAATTTTTACTCGCAAATTATATCGGGTGATCCAAGTCTCCCGCTCCTGGTATTGCCAAGATAGCTCCAAGTGCTATGGTTGATGCATCTACATGAACATGAAATTTCTTCTCCCAGTCTGGAAATACTAATATTGGCACAATGACCATCTTTTCCTTCAAGGTATCCAGACTGTGTTGGCATTCGTCATTCCACTAAAACTATGTATCGTTTCTAAACATATTTTCCATTGGTGCAGTAATCTGCACATTTCCTTTGATAAATTTCCTGTAGTATCCTGTGTGTCCCAACGTCGCTCTGAGCTGACGGACTATTTTTGGTGGTGGTAAGTTTACAATTACTACAATCTTTGCAGGATCTACAAGTAAACCTTGTTTGCATACTATATGTCCCAATAGTATCCCAAATGGTGTTCCTAATATGCATTTCTTTATGTTCATTTATATCTAGCACTATGTTAAGAACCAAATATCAATATAGCATAGAAAAACCTCAAAAAAGGTACTCAACGCCTTGAAAAAGAGATAATTTCAGATAATAA